>WELB01000285.1:48589-75061 GCA_009602725.1 Spirogloea muscicola | reverse complement strand
CGACGGCGGAGGCGGCGGGCGCGGGCGCGGCGGCCTGGTCGCAGCTGGCGCGGAGGGAGGGAGTGGGGGAGAGTGGAGGGAGGGCGGGGCGGCGTGTCCGACGCCGGCGGGGGGGAACGGGCGCGCACGTGCGCCGAGAGACTCCAACGGCGACCCCCGCGCGCGCCGTAACGGCCGGGGCGTGCCGTCTCCAGCGGCCCGCCGTCACAGGCTTGACGGGAGAGCGGGGCCGTCCTTCGTCAGAGGTCCACCATGGCTCGCGCGCGCTGCATCTGCGTGACCGGTCGTGCCCTCGCCTGAGCATCCATCTGCATCATTACGTGTCCTGGTCTGTAGTTTTTCTTTTTCAGCACCGCTTTGTGGCCTTTATGGCCTGCGGATATTGTCCATTCTTTCCTGGGCTGGCTTTGCGAGCCCCTCTCTCTATGGGCGGGCCATTTCGTCCTCGCTGCTGCCTCTGGCCCTCGCCAGGGGACCCGCTACCAGGAGCCCAGTTTCTCTGACGTGCGGCTGCTAAGCAGGGGTTACTGAGTGTTCGTAGCTGCTTGATTCCTCTTGTGCTGGCACTTTAGCGCTTCCCCTGGCCCCTTCGAACTTTGTTCATTCTTCTTGGGCTGGCCTTTCCCAGCCCCATCCTATATTTGTGCTAGCCCCACTTTCTATGGGCGACCACATTTTTCTTTCTTCTTATAAGGGCGAGCACTTTTCCTGGCTTCCGTGAGTCTAACTAGGGCAGTCTATAACTGCCTTCATCTTTTTGGGCTGGCTTATCACAGCTTGCAGCTCCTCTCTCCGACAGACGTGCGCGGGCAGGCCCGGCTGCAATCGGTATCCTCTTCTGGCGCGGCAGCCTGGCTCTCCGCGCTTCCGCTCTCGGCACCTCTTTCTTTGACTTTGGACATTGTCCATTCTTTTTTGGGCTGGCTTTGCTAGCTCCCCTTCTCGGCGGAGTGCCTCTTTCCCTGCAGCGAGCTACTCCGACCTGATGTTGCTCACTTGCGGGTACTGAGCTTCCCTTTGCATCGTCTTGTGTTTTGTAGGGTTTTGAAAGCAAGCGCGGCCAGATTAACTGGTGGCTGGGATAGTTTTGAGGTGTAGTCGTTTTTCGGCACCTCTTTCTTTGGCTTTGGACACGGTCCATTCTTTTCGATCTGGCTTTGCCAGCCCCTCCTCTCTATGGGCGAGCACTTTTCTCTTCTCTCAGGGCGAGCACTTTCTACGACGCACTCAGGATGCCGGACGAGCAATTTCTTTCCGCACGGCAATCCATCGCCTGCTGGGTCTCCCCCCGCAGGGTCTGCTGGGCGCACTGCGGCCGGGTTAGCGGACCCGGCGGAGTCGGCGGCGCATGTCCTCCGCTGCGTTAGTGGAGGTGAACGCACTGCGGCCCACGACCTCCTCAGCGATGCCATGTTCGGCATTTTCCTGGGGCGGAAACACTGTCGAGATCACTTTTCATTATGCCCATCCTACTGAAGGCGGATGGACTGCACACTCGCCGTGTCAATTTGGTGGCCTCCACGCCGGGCGGCTGCCCGCGCATCATTGCAGATGGGCAGATGGGTCAGCACCGATTTGGTGGATCGCTCCAGTCTGGGATGTTCTGCCTCGGGAGCCGGCCATGCAGGGGCGAATGCCGCTCGCGGCAAGGCAGCAAAATATGGCAGACCACCCGGCTGCAGACGAGTTTGTACCCCTGGCCGTGGCTGTGCACGGGGCTCTTGATGTGGCTCGACCTGCTTGCCAGGCTTGCGTGGCGCGCTGTGTCCCGCAGGCAAGGGGAGCAGGCTGACTTCAACGCCGCTGGCTCGTCTGCCCAAGTCTACCGCATGCGACTATCCACTTCCCTTCAGTGGTCCATGGCCCACGCCTTGCACCTGCGAGCTGGCCGTGCTCTTGCTGCAGCCTCTGACTTTCGTCAGGGGGTTTGCTTGCCAACAGCTAGTCTTTCGGATCTGCCGCTCCTCACGCGTGCGTATTGAGTGGGTCATCCTTCCCAATTCTAAGACAGCGCTTTTGGCCCTTCGTAGATTGGCCCCTTTGAACCTTGTCAAATTATTTGGGGCTGGCTGTTAACAGCCCTTGCCTCCATCAGGAGAGCCACTTCTCACAGCCCTTGCCCTCTCCTGGAAGCGTCCTTCTCTCTCTCTTCTATCTGCAGCCCCTGCCTTATATTGAGAGCTGTTGTGTCGCCCCCCTTGTTTGCTTTAAGAGCAGCTTGTTCTTCGGGTGGCCTGCGCCGCCCGGGCCAGGAGCTCAAACACGCTGACCTCATCCGCAGGATTACGAGTTCTTCCCGCTTCGCCATCGACACCCACGGTGCACCTGGCGCTAGGTGGCTCGAGCTACTCAACAAACTCTCCCGCCACGCTTTCGCCCGCCGCAGCCTTGGGGAGCCGGTGGACTTCCATGCAGCAGGCTCCCGGCGCAGGTGTATCGCATGCGCTTGGCCGTCTCGCTGCAGCGGTCCATGGCTTGCGCGCTGCATCTCCGCGCCGGTCGTGCCCTTGCTGCCGCCACTGGCCCTAGCCAGGGGACCCGCTACCAGGACACTAGTTTCTCCGACCTGCTGCTGCTTTAGTGCGAGTGCGGTGCCCGTCACGCCGCCCCTGCGGAGCTGGCTGCGCATATCCTCCGTTGCGCGCACGGGAGCGAGCAGACCGGTTCCCACGACCTCATGCGAGATGGCATGCAGGGGGTGTTCATGCTTCAAGGTGGCTGTGGAAAACACCTCAATAATGCCCATCCAGCCGGGCGCGAACGGCCAGCCCCATACTCGACGCGCCGACGTCGCCATTCCGCCCGGCGGCGGTCCTCGCATCATCGCCGATGTGGTGACAACTGATTGCATCGACTCCGCCAATCCCACCAGATCGGCGTCGATTGCAGGGCACCTAGTTGGCCTGGCGACCCGGGGCAAAGAGCGAAAATACGCCGATCACCCGGTTGGTGATGAATTCGCGGCCCTGGCGATAGATGTTCACGGGGCTTTTGGCAGCCGCTGGCTGGATCTCCTCCAGCGGCTTGCCCGTCAGGCCATTGCCCGGCGGCCGGGTCTGCCAGGGGCGATGCCCGATGCCCGGCTTCAACGCCGCCGTTTCGCTCGCCCAAGTATTCCGAATGCGCCTGGCGGTATCGTTTCAACGATCCCTTGCCTACGCCGTCCACAAGCGAGCAGGCCGTGCCGCCGCCTCTGGGTCTCGGCGGAGCGCCTCTTTCCCTGCAGCGAGCTACTCAGGCTTGATGTTGCTCACTTGCGGGTACGTCTATCAAGGAGAAAGGATTCGCCCATTGAGGATAGGGGCTGGAAAAGCCAGCCCTAAGAAGGAACAAAGTACGAGAAGGGGGCCAGGGGATCCGCCTGCTATCCGCCTTAAGGCTACTCATTCCGACTTGCATCTACTGACTAGTTACTGAGTCTTCTTTGCTGCTGTCTTAGTACTTAGCACTCCGGCTCCAGCAGATGTTGTCCATTTCTTTGGGCTGGCCTCTCCCAGCCACCAGTCAATCTGGCCGCGCTTTTCTCTGTAGTGAGCCCGCTGCATCGTCTTGTGTTTTGTAGTGTAGTCCTTTTCCGGCTCCTTTTTCATTTGCGGTCCACTTGTGCGCAGGCCGCGCTCTGGCGGCGGCCTCCGCCTTCCGTCAGGGCGATGTCTTTCCGCCTGCTAGCTATTCAGTTTTGCATCTACTGACGAGAGGTTACTGAGAGTTCGCTTACTGCTGTCTCAGTCCTTAGCACTCGAGAGAAGGGCTCGCCCATTGAGGATAGGGGCTGGAAAAACCTTGAGAACAGCCAGCCCATTGGCAGAAGAAGTGGCTCTCCCAATGGGGGCAAGGGCTGTGAGAAGCCAGCCCGAAAAGAATTGACAAGGTTCGAAGGGGCCAAACTCGAGCTAAGCAGCGACTGCGGGGCCTGAAGAGGCTATGGCAGAACGGGGGGGCCACTGGGGCCACGGAACGGGAAAAAGCCAGCCCAGAAAAGAATGAACAAAGGACGAGAAGGGGCCAGGGGAAGTACGAAGCACAACAAGCACTCCGACTCCTTCAGACCTTGTCCATTCTTTTGGGCCAGCCACCAGTTAATCTGGCCGCGCTTGCTGTCTTTGGCTTCGGACATTGTCCATTCTTTTTGGGCTGGCTTTGCCAGCCCTTCTTCTCTATGGGCGAGCATTATCTCAAGAAGAAGAAGAATGGCGCGCCCTTCGAGAAGAGTCACTGAGTGTTTGGTAGCTACTTGCCTCTGTATATGCTTTTGCGCTTTCCCTGGCCCCTTCGGACCTGCTTATATCTTTTTCCTGGGCTGGCCTCTCCCAGCCACCGCCCTCTCTTGGAAGCGTCTTTCTCTTTCTCGGAGGCGGGGGCCCGGCGATTATCGAGTAACCTGCCCCCGCCCGGCACGTGCACCGCCCAGCCTCGGCAGGCCCGGAAGGCCCTGCCGGCTGCCACACACTGGTTAGGCTCTCTGCCCGCAGAGGACCCGTCCTCCTCCGTGCGCGGCAAGATTCACGGTGCACCGTCCGATCGGCGATGGCCGGGCATTGAATACACCACGGATCCAATTTTGACGACATTTGGTGTGCCTTACAGACGCCGGGGGGCAGCAGTCGGAGCTCCGAGCCACCAACGCCGTCCGATCGGCTCGATCTGGGGGCATTCGCTCACAGAAACGATTTCGCAACCCCACGGGCAACGGTCCCGCCTTAGAGAGCGCGTCTCGCCGACCGGGGGATGGCCATCCGTTACCACCCCCCCCTCCTCTCTCCCTCTCCCCGGCCTCCCCCCACAGCCACCGTGTGGCCCCTCCCNGCGGAGCTGCACCACCTGCAGGAGACGCAGAGATGGCTGCCACTTCTCAGAGCCTCAGCCACTCACTCGTTAAGCGCCTGCGCGGCGCTGTGCCGGCTGCCGCCGGCGTCGGCGCTGCGGCAGGACCCGCTCGGCGCCGCCGTCCGCGGCGGCGGCGATGCTGCGGCGGGCCAGCTAGATGCGCGCCCCTTCGACGACCCGCCGGCCATGCCCCGGCGCAGGCTCGTCGACGACCGCCACGACGGGGCCGCTGCTGTGGACGAGAATCCGGAGCACTACGACGAGGACATCGAGGGCAAGGACGCGGCGGCCAAGGGCGGCGAGGACATGCAGGCCACGTTCAACAAGATGCTGGACAGCCTGGAGGACGTGGAGGAGCAGGTGATCACTCCTATGCCGCCGTGGCACTGGCTTCGCGCGCGTTGGAATCGGAAGCCCCGACGGCCTTCGCCTCGGCCCGGGAACGTCGAGCAGCGCGTCGTCACTTTAGGCCGTCGTCCTCCACCTGTGCCACTGCGTCGCGGCTGAGGTCACCGTCTGGATGCGCCGGCGAACTGCTGGCGAGAAGGGGCAGGGCTTGTGACTTGCGGTCGAGTGGGAGAGTGTCAGCTGCCTGCGTCGGCATCGTCTCCCGCTCACGTCTGCGGAGGCAGTCCCGGTCGACCTCGCTGCACTCGATCCAGGGCATGGCCAGGGGCAGCTCGTCCATCTGCCGGTCGCGGCTGCGCCGCATCTGACGGCAGCGCTGCCCGTTGGGGAGCGGCCAGGGAGCTGGCCGCTTCAACGAGACCCTGGAGAAGCAGGAGGCGGTGCTGGAGACCGTGGCGCGCGTCGGGAAGCACCACCACAGGTCAGCTGCCGTCATCAGGGAGTGACGTTGGCGGTGTGCTCTGATGCCTTCCTGGGGCGACCGCAGTCGCATGTCGCCCTCGGTGCTCGTTCAGTGTTCGTTGTAGTGCTGTAGTGTCCGGCAGGAAGTAAGGGCTTTGACGACCTGGTTTGTCACACGAGTGTTGTCAGATGAGTGGCCAGGCAAAACTGGTCTTGGCTGAGTTTCTTGCTGTGATTGCAGAGTGCCGGCTATGCCCCCGCCAGCAGACGACGAGGCCGGGAGGGAGGACGACGGCCAGGCCAGGGCGGCTGATGGCGGTGGCGCGGGAGCTCAGGGGGCTCTCGTGGAGAAGGAGGAGGACAAGGAGCGTGATGGTGGTCAAGCAGGGACCGGGGACCACAAGCCGTGGCTGGAGACGTTCTTCGGGGGGGCCTCCAAGGAGCAGCTGCGGCCCAAGGTCAGCATCCGCTACTAATGTAAAGAGTGCAAATTGATGATGTTACTGAGTTTGCTTTGGGTCTTACCCTAAATTGGTCCTTCATGACAAATGTGACCATGACACATTGGCTGTTACTCTCTTGTGTGCCGCCAGAATGAAACTGCTGTCAATGCTTCTGAGGTTGCTGTGGCAATGGGCGGCAAGTCTGCCGAGGAATTGGGCAAGGACCAGGCCAAGGCGAAGGACATGGACGAGGCGGCCAAGCAGAAGCAGAGCGAGAAGGAGGAGAACGAGGCCGTGGACGACCTCCCCCGCCTCATTGACTCCAAGGTGCACTCAAGCAGCAGCTCCCCCCTCCATCCAGAAGACATGCTGAGCATCCCATGCCCGTGCATGCTCGTGGAGGCCCAGTCCTGCTTGCAAGCTTACGCGCAAGCGTGCGTTTATTGTCGCAGGACAATGAGTACGTCATCAGCAACCCCGGCAAGGGCTCCCAGATGCAGCTGCAGGAGGATCTGACTCTCATCTCAGACATAGTCAAGGTAAGAAAGGATTTGATTCAAGCTTGTCCAGCATGTCAGAGGGCTGGGGTTCATCCTAGAGTTCAAGATGCGATGACATACTGCGCCGATGGGTTTGGCAGGCATGCATGGTGCAGGAGCTTACTGATGCAGATAGAGCACTGTGCCAGCACCTGCTGCTTGCTCAGGGCCTTAGTTTCCTCAGCTCCTCTGGAGGTGCAGATCATTGTTGCGGCAGCTGTCGGCGGCTTGATCTGCGGCATGCTTGGGCAGCCACTGATCCTGGGGTACCTCGCCGCCGGCATGGTCGTTGGGCCCGGTGGGCTCAAGCTGATCCATGAGCTCGTTCAGGTGCGAGTGCAGTCATGCTCCGAGTGCAAGATGCCAGCAGCTTGTAGCTTCTTCACCCGAGGGCTTACCTGGAGTGTGCGACTCTGCTGCCATGCGCTTAAACCCTCTGAAGATGGCTTGTTTGCACACTGACTCTTGGCCTTTGATCCCCATCTGAATTGAATTGTTATGCAGGTGGAGACGCTGGCGCAGTTCGGAGTCGTTTTCCTCCTCTTTGCGCTGGGGGTGGAGTTCAACATCTCCAAGATGCAGGGCGTGCACAGCGTCGCGCTGGGCGGAGGAGCGCTGCAGATTGGCTTTGCCATACTCCTGGGCGGTCTGCTGGGGTCCTCTGCTCCTCAGGGCATCTTTGTAGGTATGGCTCAGGCTTTCGAATTGGTAACATCAGGCCTCATGCTTTTGTCATGTACTCCTCAGTCATACATGACTGGTACATTACATCAAGTCAAGGACAACTTGCAGATGTCAATTGCCTTGTTACTCGCCTGACATGAAGCATTGAAGTTTATAAGCTACACCTCTGAAGCACAGTGCTCGTTACAAGCAGGTGCCTTTCTGTCAATGTCATCAACTGCTGTTGTGCTCAAGTGCCTGATGGATTCCAACATGAGCAACACAGAGCATGGCCAGGTGAGGACTCAACAAGTACATGACCACAAGCGACCCTAGTATTGGCATGTCAGTCTTCATGTGAAGTCATGTAAGGTATACCTGCCAGCTATGGCAGCTTGGCTGACATGTTCTGCATTGTCCTCATACCTTCATCGTCATCCCTCACAACAGCTTGACTTCATGCATTGTGGCAGTGTAACAGGACTTACTAACCAGGCCACTCCTTCACCACTATTTCCTGCTCGGCTTCCATCTGCAGATTATGCTGGGGACCCTCATCCTGCAGGATTGCGCGCTTGGCATCCTCCTGGCGGTCATGCCGGCGCTCGCATCCAAGACGGGCGGCGTTGTTGCCATCCTGTACGCCCTGGGCCGGGAGCTTGTGCTTCTTGTTGCCTTCTGCCTCCTGGCCTGGGCCGCGGCAAAGCTCCTCATCCCCCGTTTCCTGCGCACTCTCATGCGGCTCGTCAAGTGCAACTCAGAGCTCTACCAGATGGCCGTCGTTGCTGTATGCCTCTCAGTTGCGCTCCTCAGCGAGTGGACCGGCCTCAGCCTGGAAGTTGGGGCATTTGTTGGTGGCCTCATGCTGTCAGGTACGCACTTGCGTTGCTGCTCTGTGTACGGCATACCCCTGTTACGTTCTTAGTGCCTGGCATTGTGCACCTTCTCTTATTGCAGCTGAGGCCATTGCACACAGATTGATGCAACTGAAGTTGGGGCTTATGGCACTATTTGATATAAGAGCAGCAGATCATGTAGAGCTTGGCATCTAGCTGATCACCTTACAGTTCTAAATTCTGGATGCTAAGCCTGAAGACCATTCTCTTAATCTTGACCTTCAAAGTCTAAAGTCAGACTATCTTATGGCTGGGGTGCAAGCAGGGAATGCTTACAGCGAGCGGACTCTGCACCAGGTCGAGCCAATTCGCAACATCTTCGCAGCGCTCTTCCTGGCGAGCATTGGCATGGTCATGCACCCCGTGTTCCTGTGGCAGCACAAGGACATACTTCTCACCGCCCTCGCCGTGGTCTTCTTTGGCAAGGCGCTCCTCATTGCTGTTGTGGTAAGAACGTTGTCCTGACTCATGATACAATCATATTCAATTGCACAATCTCATGCCTCTTCTATATGAAGACAGAATGTATAGCAAATGCATAAGTCTTTGTAAGAAATGACTAGGTGAGCAATGGATGGATCGATATCAATACCATCTTATTGCCTTCTGGGATAGCAGCTCTTCATTGCTGCTTGCATATCATTCTTAAGAATGGCTTTGCACTGACACCGACGTCCTCACACATGTCCATGAACTGGCTGCTGCCTCATGCCTCATGCTCTTATGCCTTTTCGAGGCCGCAGGTGAAGGTCTTCGGGTACACGGCGAGCACGGCGGTAAGCGTGGGCATTGCGCTCGCGCAGATTGGGGAGTTTTCGTTCGTGCTCCTAAGCCGTGCCCAGGCACTCAACCTTGTGTCACGCCAGGTGTACCTCCTCCTCATGGGCACCACTGCACTTTCGCTGGTGCTCACGCCCTTCGCTTTCAAGCTCGTGCCGTACATCCTTGCGACCCAGGTATGGAAGAATACCACTACTTATTCAGCTGCCTCCTGATGCCATTTCGCCCCACGGGCATGATCTAGCTTGACTGCCAGTTGCCACCTGTATGCCTTCATTGCTCAATACTGATGAAGTTGCTGTAGCAAAATTTTGACCTTCATAGGCCAATTTGGCAGATCTAATGGGAGCTGTTGGGAGCAGCTACCGTTGTTACTCTTGATTGTTTCTCGCCAGAATTGGGCTTAGCTGGTGCTGCAGAGGTGTGTCATGTCAGAGCTGGGGTTGAGGTCCTCCGCTTGCCTTGTTCTGCATTGGGAGCAGAGCCTTGGAGGCGGCAAGAAAGTGCGCTACAGCGGTAACGACAAGGACCACCAGATGCTTCCACTGGTCATCACGAACCACCGGGAGGAGGCAGACTCGATGACCAAGCGGCCACGTGGCGGCGCCAAGGCCGCTGCGGCACTGGACGGCCTGGACGTTGCGGCATCCCCGCAGACCCCCCTCATGCAGTCCCAGGTTGCCGCCGACTACTCTCCAAGGTGAGCCTCAGCTTCACTGTCTCTCCACTTTGCTGGAAAGTTGGCAGCATGCTTCACAGATTGCAGATGAGTGATATTCTAGTATTTGAATCAGGGGTTGGAGATGACTTAGATCCTGAGGTTGAGCTTGGTCATTTGGTCTAGAGTAGTTAGTGGATGCAGTGCCGCACGCACGTATTTACGGATGTTGACGCGCGTCGTTGCAGCGACTATGCTTCGTCACTCACGAGGAGGGACTCGGGGAGGGCCGACGAGGGCCGGGAGGAGGAGGCGGAGGAGGTGGGCGAGGAGGCGGGAGGTGGCGGCGGGGGAGTCGGGAAGGCCGCGCTCCTGTCGCCGACCACACCCAGCCGGGCGATGATGCGGCGGCCCCTGTCGGCGATGCTGGGCATGGGCGGTAGCGGTGGCAGCGGCGGCAAGAGCTGGCGGGGCGGCTCTGAGAGCGAGCACCATCACAGGTGACGCAGGCGGGACAGAGTCAACGCTTGGACCGTGTCCGGACTAGGCGCCGGAAGCTTCGCAGCCCCCAGGTACATACATACGCAATAGTGGGGGCCACATGTGACTGCTGCGCAGAGTACAAGCAGTCGAGTATGCTGCTTGTCTTCTCAATTCGGGAGTGTGTGCACCAGAAGCATCTGCACAGAGCCTGTTCCAAATCCTCAGTCTGCCACTTTCACTATAAAGCATGCCACACAGTCATGTGCCGGCTCACTTGCCTTTTACAGGTCCCTAGCGAGCCCCCCTTGTCAGCCTTCGGACGAATTTCTTGCCTTTGCTTTGTCCTGCCGCACCTTCCCCTCCTCCCAGCAGGATAGAAGGCTCATTCATTCATTGATCTGTTTCACGCTCCCCCCCCCCCCAATCTGGAGCTTTTCCCTTTGCAGATCCTTCAGGCCAGGTAAATCTGTGATGCGCGCACAATTGCCTATTGCTGTCAATGAGAAGGAGATATCATATCGGACGAGCTCCTTCACCAGTGCCAGCAATGACGCACATCTTATCGCTTTCGCGAGCCATGCGTGTCCAGAGACCGCTCCACTTCGTCAACATGTATAGTTGGCTTTCCAGCAGGATTTAAGATGCTCTTGCTGACAGATCTCGAAATAATTGGACAGGGTCAAGTGCATAAACACGGGAAGTCGACCGGCACATTTAATTGCACTAGTCAACTTAGATGATCGCCAGGTCGCCTCTCCTAAGCTGAAGTGGCACAACTCTGAGAATCTACAGAAGCATCTAGACTACCAAAGAGTCTGAGAGAGTCTGGCCTGCAATGTGTGGGGTGCCTGGAGCAGCGTCAGCTGCAAGTGACTGGCTCTTGCAGTTGCTGTGGATGGGTGGCTTCTGCAGCTTATGGGCACGTGTGGCTGATGCGAGCTGCTTGTCCAAGAGCAAGGGCCTGACGTCAACCTGGAAACCTGCAGCTCTGAGTTTGCGTGCCGTGGCGTCTGCATCGTCCTGGGGATAGAAAACAGGCTGCGTCCATTGTCAGCAAAATCGACATGCAGACTGCAGACAACAATGCAAATGTGGAGCATGAAAATACAGAGCCATGGAAAATTTCTGTCATATAGCCAGGTAACCATTATTGCTACTGCGGTTGTGGATTTGCTTACTGTGTTTGAGGTGGGGCCGAAATAGACGTACTCCAAACAGCCGGCCTCCCCTAACCTGGTTAGGTCGAGTGCCCTCTCGCCCTCGTCCCCGAGCTGCTGTGCGGTGGTAGCACCATCACCCTCCCGGATTTCCGAGTGGAAGGCTGTCGTATCTGCCAGCCCCAAGGCATTGTCGCCCTCACCCTCAGGGATGATCGTGATGACAACAGGGACGGTATTGATGACCTGGTTCTTCCGCCGCCTGCCTCGCTGCTGCAAGGCCCTCCCAGCCAAAACCCGCTCCAGGATGTTCTGCTTGCTCGTATCAGTGGCCTCGGTGGGCGTCAGCTGCACGCACACGATGCGCGCCTTGTCAATCTCCACCGCGCCGCGCACCTTGATCTGCATGTCGGCCGGGCTCGCAGCTGCCAAAGCCAAGCCAAGCCCCAGCTCGGCACTACCGGCCTCCTCGTTCCTCCCGGCACTCTTGCGGTCCCCCCGCCGCTCCAGCTCGCCATACACCAGCAGCAGCGCGTCCTCCCTGAAGAGCTCCTTGACGCTGGTGTATGCGGGGTCAAATACGACGCCCTCCAGCTGTCCCGTGCAGTCATCCAGCTGCACTGTGGCATAGTGGCGCCCAGCCTTGGTCACCTTCTCGGTGGTGTCCCCGACAAGCACCGCCGTAGTCACAAGCTTCCCTTCGTTCTCCGGCTCACCCGCATCGCAAAGCCTCAGAGGCACCGACCACTCGGGCAGGCGCTCCAGCAGAGGGCCGATTGGGTGATCTGGCCAGTACCCCAGCAGGTCCTTCTGCTCCTTGCACCGCTCCTCGCGGCTCTGCTGCACCCGCGCTGCCTGCCTCCTCTCCTCCTCCTCCTCCTCCTCCAAGCTTTCCACTGCTTCCGCGGTGCTTGCCTCCGCATCTGCAATGACACTTGCTTTCCGAGGCCTCCCTTTTCTGTTTGCGCCCTTCTTCAAAGCGAAGCCCCCACCATCTTCCCCTGTATTGGCCTTCACCGCTGACAGGCTCATGGCGATCTCGGCCGTTTGTGAAGCTTCTCCCTCGAGCATCACTGCACCATCCACCTTCTCATCGCCTCCGTCGTCTTGCCTGGCGCATGCACTGGACAAGCTATCGTTGCTGCTTGCTGCTGTTCCACTTGGCAGGCTGTCCATGTCCTGCTTCTGCTTCTTCTCTTCCTTTGCCGCTCGCCGTCGTTCCTTCATTGCCTCCTTTGAGCGTCGGTCAAGTTCTTCCTCAAGTACTTTCCACATCCAGGCCCGATTCACCCCCCTCCTTCCTCCATCTCCCTCCTCGTCATCGTCGGGGTAATCAGCGCCCAAGCAGTCCAGTGCGCCGCTGCCAGAGAGGGCTTTGAGAGCCCGCTTTGGCACGACCTTCACATCCACTCGCTCGCACAAGTCCAACACTGACTTGAATGGGCCACCTTCATCTCGAATTTTGAGGAGTGCTACCACGGGTCCCTCGCCAATGTGCCTCACTGCTGTAAGGCCATGCCATATAGCCCCAGTTGGATATTTGCTCAAATTTTCAGCTGACAATGAGTTGTCCTCCTTCCCTGCTCCGTGCCCTACGTCTGTGATCTCAAAGGCAGCAGACAATGCACCATTCGCAGAGCTTCCTCGGTCATCGTGAAGCCCCTCCAGATGTCCAGCTGCTAGTCCAACTCGTGCGATAGTGAAGTCCTCTCTTGATTCATTCAGGCAAGGAAGGAGGAGCTCAATCCCCATGGCTTGACACGCTGCAATGTAGCGCCTTATCTTGTCCGTGTCACTGGCGGCACAGCTCATGAGGGCAGCCATGTAGGCAACTGGATAGTTTGCTTTCAAGTACGCTGTCATGTAAGTGATGTACCCGTACGCAGCACTGTGGCTCTTGTTGAAGCAGTACTCTGAAAATTTTACCTGTTTACCCAAAAAATCCAAGAATCATTCAGCAGAATCAAGTACATGGCTCCTCTGGAAGGAAGACAAGCAAGTTGTCTCGCTCCTGCTGATCAATATGTATGCAAAGCAGCCACCATTGTGTCACTATGGACAATTCATCACCACCATGTGTCGAGGGTCGATGTAGGCACACCTAGCATATATGCGATGCTCTAGCTCAGGCGCTCACCATAGTTTCGAAAAGCTCCTCAGCAACCTTGGCCTCGACACCCTTGTCAAGGGCACCCCCCACAAACCTCTTGCGCTCCCTCTCCATATCTTCTCGCTTCTTTTTACCCATAGCTCGCCGCAGTAGATCTGCCTGGCCAAGGCTGTAGCCTGCCAAGTCCCTGGCCATGCGCATAATCTGCTCTTGATAAAGGAGCACGCCATAGGTCTCCTTCAGGATGGGCTCAAGCTCTGGAGTGGCATATTCAACCTATCAGGACAAGGATCAGCACCACAGTTAGCGGCACTTGACAAAGACAACTCTAAAGCAATGCAATGCTTTGTTGGGCAGAACATGGAGATGTCACATAATGATGGCAGGTAGCTTATGCTAATAGATCTAGACAAAGTTTGTTGATACTCAAAAGGTCAGGGTCGTGGCATGCCTGCTTCACACCGTGCTTGCGATCAATGTACTCCTGCACCAGACCAGCATCCAACGGTCTGTTTGTAGGGCATCAGACATGGCCACTATCAAGCTAAGCTACAGCTTTGTAAAGGGAGCACTTCATCAGAGAACAGCTGCTGAAGTGAGTGAATGAGATGCCATACCCAGGACGGTAAAGGGCCAGAATGGCAAAGATGTCCTGGATGCGCGATGGCTTCAGGTCTCTGACAACGTGCCGCATGCCACCAGATGTCTCCAGCTGCAATATCAGCGCCCATTGAGAAGCAGGTATAAATCTATAGTATCAGATAAGTGATCATAGGTCAGACGCAAAACGTACTTGTGACCAGGAGGGCATGAGGTATGGCAATACCCTGGGCCTCAAATACCGTGAGGGGGTGGCACTCAGAAACTTATGCTTCCAGGATAGCAGAGCAATTCAACAGACCTGAAAGATACCGTCAAGATTGCCTGAAGCAAGGAGCTCGAAGGTCTTCTTATCATCAGTGGGAAGCTTTTCCATAGGGGGCAAATCGTCCCCAGAGGACTCTTTAACAAGCTCATAAGCCTTCCTGATTACTGTGAGGTTCTTTAAACCCAACAGGTCCATCTTCAGAAGGCCCAGGGACTCAATGTCATCCATAGCATATTGGGTCACAACTGCCCCCTGGTTGCCTAGAGCTCGCTGCAGCGGAACTGCCTGCATTGATAAACGAAGAAGTTGCGAGTCATGCATTCGCCAAAATTGTACCTGTCTTTTGTGAACTCGGAATATTACAATTGTAAATTTGGACAGTGTGACCTACCTATGGTGACCCTAAAGCTTGTCATTGCGGCCTACAGCTGCAAAGACATCGCTTTGATTGTCTATCAATAAAAGCAAGTGTGTGCATGACTGAGTACCTCATTAAGCGGACGCGCAGCATTTGAGATCACGACACCGGCAGCATGGACCCCAAAGGATTTGTGGGTTCCTTCCAAGCATATGGCCATGTCGACCCATTTCTTGGTCTGTGTTGCATGAATAGAGGGGTATGTCAGTCGTGGTTGCATTTGCTAGTTGCTGCAGGTGAGCAATTTCAAGTTTGTCAGCTTGTGTCCTTCTCACAGGCAAATGGTGGATGTTATTTCTCCAGTGCAACTATGAGAACGTTCTGATCAGATGTAAAGCATTTGCCTACCTCTGGGTCTTTGTATTTGTGAAGAAAGTCCTTGGAGGGTGAATTGTCCGACACCATAGCCTCTAATCTGGTTGCCTTGCCCCTCACAGTTGGCACCTAACACCAGGGAGCAACGACGTGTGCCTCTTGCAAATTGTGAGAGATGGCCACTTGCTGATCCGAGGTCTTAGGTAGTACATACCCTGACATATGTGACGTAGTCTACTAGATTCCGCCATGAAAGCATCACTTACAACCACACACCTCTACAAACAATATTCAGGGCACGAAAGTATCTCTTAAATGTGTGTAATATATTATAAGAATAGATGCTCACCATCTTGGCAATTGAGTTGGTCTCAGCATAGGACAGGCCCATCACTCTGCCAACATCCTTCAGCACCGCTTTTGAAGTGAGCCTATTGAAAGTTGCAATTTGAGCGACTCTCTCTCTTCCATACTTTGTGGTCACATACTCAATAACCTGCACCATCATCCTCATTGATTACCATGACCATCTGGCAGTACCTTGGTATCAAGGCCACTGGGCTCCGTAAAGCATGCCCTTATGGCATTAGGGCCCAGAGCTACTAACACAATGCCCTTTCCGCTTCGATGCATGCCTCTTTGACCAATTCAAGACTATCATAAGTAGTCCTACTAAGAACAAATAGTCTGCCATGATATTCCACGCCCAGCCCGTTTGATTATTATGTCATACTGGCACTTAAGCGAGTTCATTGATACCTTGTCTCGTTGTTCTGGGCAGAAGTCGGTATCGATATCTGGCAATGAACTCCTCTCCTCATTCAGAAAACGTTCAAAAAGGAGCCCTAGCATAAAGAATGTCCAGTGTGTAATCAGACAGGCATTAAGAGCCCACACCTGCAGAAAGGCCAGCAGGACATCTGCGCAGAGATTGACAGCATAAGGTCCTTGTAGTATGTCAACGAGTCCCCAAGGTCTGACATACCGTGCTTCACAGGGTCGATGTTGATGATGGATAAGGCATAGGCGACCAAGGATCCAGCAGCTGAACCCCTGAAGAGAAGTGGCCCGTCAAGTTGAGAGTCACAACATCTGGCAAGCTCAACATTTACCTCCCAAATATCAACATGACATTGGATGCAATTACTGCACCTGCCAGGTCCAACCGGAATGTTGCAGTCACGAGCAAACTTTATTATGTCCCACACCACCTGGGGAGAGCAAGGGGCTTGCTTCTCAGCTGCAGCTCCTCCAGTCTCTTGTCGATGCACTGTGCAAGAGACTGAAAGACTGCAAGCTGAGCAACTATGTCACAGTACCAGAATTGTCAGGTGATAAGCGACAATGCAACTTTGACACCAAAGAGGAACAGACGAGCCCCTAATGAGAGAGCGGCTTGCGTCATGACAGCCATCACTACAACAAGAGCCAAGTTGATGTGGTAGGCAACTATACAAGGAAATACGCTGAGAAGCCTTGAGAAGCGATGACTGCCAACTCTGTTCTCAAGCGGTCCAAGTACGCTGCAGGTACATCTACCATAGATTCCACCTCTAATTTCTTGCATAGCCCCTCCTGAGCAACAAGCTGGCCAAGTAACAGAACACCATAAAGGTCACAGATGCTTTATGCTACCAGTCTTGTCATTCATGCAGATTGTTGTCTATCAGATGTTGGCTTCAATGCTCCAATTCCTACTTTACTCCAGTGTTGTGCTGCTAGATGCTGTGAACCCATCCCACTCAACTTACTTCTAGATAAGAGCTTTCGTCATGGCCAGGTGGTACATCAAAATTAGGCAGTTGAGGTGCTTTGAATAGTTTGTAATCTGACACCTGAAGACATTGCAGAGGCATATTTAAATATAATGCTCAAAGTAGTAATGTCAGTGTCACAAAGTGCACCTCTCAGAAACACCACTTCAAAGGCATTCAAATATTTTACATCCCTATTAATACAACCATGCAATGCTCTACAAGTACAAGACCTCTGAAGCAACACAAGGTGCATGTCAAACACCTTGGAGGCAATAACGGCGGTGTTGGCAATTGCAGATTGAACAACTTCTTGAGGCAATGTCCTGAATGATGCTAACATCTCGTCACTTGACTTCAGGTACTCTTGCCCACTGCCACAAACATGATCCCCATATCTCAGATTGCATGAGCATACTTTCCAAACGTAAACTGATGCATACAAGCTGATTGCACCTGCTTATAGTGTCACAGACCTGTACGATAATCTTGGCTTCTCAGTCAATTTTGAGCCTGTCTGCCATTGAGGACACCACAATCTGTCAAGAAGGTCAGCTTGTTGGAGGGTCATACGAAGATCATGAGTCTTGAAAGGGAACATTCCTTCAGCATGCTGTTCACAAAGATCAGAACTGGTGGGCTTCACAAAAGTAGCTGCTCAATATGAGGTTAGCAACACATCATTACATAAGCCCGACGAGCACTGAAGATGCACCTTTATGCAAATGAGGGCCTTGTGAGAATCAAAATCACTGCAATGTGTGAAGTGAGAGTCATTGGTAGCAACAACATCTATATCCTGTGAGGACCACAAAGACAAGAGTAGTCATTTATTGGCATAAATCTGGAAAGATAATGAGCAGAGAGATTGTGCAGATTGCTGAACAACTTCTTCAACCTGTTGTTGACCTATCTTGCAGTAACAAAGTTTCAGTGTGCTCTTTGACTTTAACGCAACGTACCAGTTGTTGGGACAACTTGAGAATGCCTTTGTTGATGATTTCATTCTCATCCCTGCTGTGGTCCATGATTTCTAAGTAATAGTCTTCCCCAAACACTTTCTTGTGCCTACAGTCACCAATATAATGCAGCATTCTGCATTAAGTAGTGCTTCACCATTGTACAGAAGAGAGAATCTTCAGGTGGGGGAAGATACTGGCAAGGACATGTGCTAAAACGCACCAGCTTGCAATCGCCTCAGCCCTAACCATGTCTTGCTCCAGTAGCGCTTGAGCCAACTGATATCACCAGCATGTTACGTGTACATGGCAGGTGCAACTTTCAGTAAGTGTAACTTTCAGTAAGTGCTTCAAATGCTCCATGAATGGAGCTCCAGAGAATCACGACAAGATCACTTTCCAGATCGAGATTAAGTGACTTGGCTCTGCAATATTCAATAACTGCTCTCATATGAGACATGCTGCAGGGAAGGAGTGACTAGTAATCACCTCTCCAGACTGACAACCAGAACAAACAATAAGGCCCTCGCTGTGACTCTGAAGTAGCTCTCTGCAATCATCCACATTAGTCAAAATCACGGCACATAGTGATCAAAGACTAGACTTTGACAAGATAAAGCTATAAGGAAATTGTTCATGGCATCAGGGTGGACAGTATGTGGACAGAGTATCTACACTTTTCTGCAAAAGCACGGCCACCACTTTTCTTCGCGTCACTATTTGAGAACAAGAGCAATCTGAAAGCCTGCTTAGGAGGATAATGTATCTGCTAAATGTGCCCATTGTGACCAACTATAGTAGCTACATGAGTGGAGCGGAAGTTGCCTGCTGATGCAAGGCCGAGATCTAATGCCATGCCCCTGCAGAAGAAAACTCAAATGAGGACCACAGTTTCACTTGGTGCAATCTGACCTTAATCTTGACAAGATTGGTTGTGAGACTTGACCTTGAGAATGCAAGCATTCAAACTTCAACGGACAAGGTCGACATGAGGTGCCATGATCTGTGCATGTCTCACAACTCGAAAGCAAGCATTTACTCTAATGAAGCGGTGAAAAGCTGACACCTACCTCCATGCCGTGCAAGTGGGACTCACTGGTTAGCCTCACAAGATTCTTGTACCCGTTATCGTCCTTTGCAAGAACTGTCAAATGGTATCTACAAGCAGATGCATGGATTTTGTTAGTTCTGCCGATCCAGAAAACGTCTTTAGGATCTGCATGCAACACTGTGTTGGGGGGGGGGGGGGGGGGGNGGGGGGGGGGGGGGGGGGGTTCTTATGACGGCCGTAGAGAATGCACAGCAGCCAGTACACTTTCTCTGACCTTCTACGTTCTTCCTGCTGCGGCCCGTTGTTTCCATGTGCTATGTACATCTCATTTCCAATTATAGGCTTAATGCCAGCTGCTTTGCAAAGCTTCACAAGCTCTATTGCTCCATACATAACTGCGAACATGGGCAACAGTGGTGACATGCCCATCATGAATCTGCAGTATGGCAATGATGTACAGTCGAAGAATGATGTACAGTCGAAGTACCAGGAACACGTGATAAACAGCAGAGTGACAAGAGCCTGCCCAATAATACAAGAATGTGGCCTGATACAGCAGTATCTTGGTGCAGCTGACTGCATCATCAGAGGGGCCTGCACCACCAAGTAGGGGTAAGGAACACTCCAGACCCACCTCCATGGTCTGTAAGGGCCAGAGCTTTCATCCCCAGCTCCTTGGCCCTCTCCACTAGAGCAGGCAACTGCCAGAATGTTAAGGCAACAAACACACTTAGCAGGTCAATCAGGAGCCAGGAACTATCCATCACCTTCACAAAGAGCAGACTGATGATGCTGACAATTAACAAAAGGAGTGCAGAAGGTCAGCAGCTATCTTCTATATCAGTGTTCAGTGGTTGTCCTTATATCTGCATGCCGGGCGCTTCTTACTTCACACTGTTGTCCTGATAGTGACCGAGCAATACACTCAGGCAGCACACCTGGCTCGCACCGTCAAGCAGGCTGAAATCGCTGTGCACATGGAGAGGGACAAAATCCACCGATGTTGCCACCTCTGATGAGGTGCCCTCTGCAGCAACCTCACTTGCTGCTGCCGTTGTCAAAGTCGTGTATGGCCTTGAGCTGCTTGATAGTATGGCAGCTGACGAAAGAGGCCTGCTGAGCAGAGCCGGAGTGCCAGGTAGCGCTGCAGATACGAAGGCGTATCCTCGAGGCAGGTAAGGCCTCGGGAAAGCGCTGGCGCCGGCGAGGCAGCGGCTGGCCGGCGGGACGCTCTTGCGGACGGTCACGTGGAGCACAACCGCGACCCTCGCCCCGAGAGCGTGAAGGCCTCCGCGCCACATGGCGCGGCACCCCGCGCCAGCTGCGACGGAGGCGCCGGGCGGGCCGCCGAGGGCCATGACGTCGCCGCGAGCTCGCGGGCTTAGCTCAGCCGTCGGCCTCTGCTATCGTCTGGGACAACGGCGGCTGGCATCGCCGCGAGACGGACGGGACGGCACGGCTGCTCGTGCACCAGCTGAGCGCGGGCCAGCATCCTGGCGCGTCTCCGCGAGCGCTGCCCCGTCGCGGCGCGCCGGCTGGGGCTGCGGCAGCGGCGCCTTGGGGCAAACGTAGCGTGTATTGATGACTAATGGAGGGCTTGGGAGGCCAAGTACACGGCAGGGGAGCGAAACAGCCGGCAGGCCCTTAACTGCGGCCGCTGGCATGCAGCCGGGAGGGCACGTGATAAAAGAATGCGGCTGCCGCGGCTGGAAAGGCCAGCCAGGTGCTTACACAGAGGGTGTTCATGACTATTTAACTTAATTTTTAGCAGGGCTGTAACGGGGTCCGTTAGGCGCGCTTCCTGGGCACACAAGGCCGCCGACTTGGCAGCCACGGTGGCGCGCGGCCCGGGTCGCCGCGCGGCCAGCAGCCGCCACATGTGGCGGTGCCTCCCCGATTGGCGGCGAGCGGGGCGGGGCGCTCGGCCGCTGGCCTTCTCNGCCGCTCGCGGCGCCGCGGCGCGGCCAGGCCATCGTCGGCGTCGGCGAGGCGCTCTCCCTCTCCGGCGTAGCAGCGACGAAGATGGCTCTCGCCGGAGGCTCCGCGGCGGCTGCTCCGCTTGCCGCCGCCGCCGCCGGGCCCATGGCGATCCTCTGGGACATCGAGAATTGCGGCGTGCCTGGTGAGCCCGAACGCTGGGAACCGTCTCGCCACTCGTCCGGACTCGCCGTTAGAGGTCCTTTTGGTGGCGAGGAAGCCATGCTCGTGGCTGATGGGTGCGGCTGGTCTGCCGGTGGAGCACGGCAGGGCAGGTGCCGCCCGAGGACGTGGCCGGCAACATCCGCGGCGCGCTGCGCGGCCACCCCGCGGTGCGCGCCGCCGCCGTCACGTCCTTCGCCGCCTACGGCGACTTCAACATGTTCCCCAAGAAGCTCCGGGAGGGCTGCCAGCACACCGGCGTCAGCCTCATCGACGTCCCCAACGGCAAGAAGGACGCCGCAGGTCAGCTGGAACCGCCAGTGTCTGATAGATGTCACCTCTGATAATTAACGACCTCCGTTGTGGCAGCCAGCAGCACTTTGCCACTTTAATTGCTGTCGTGACACCGTCCTCCATTGCCGCGAGTGTAGACAAGGCCATCCTCGTGGACATGTTCCTCTTTGCGCTCGACAACCCGCCGCCGTCCACCATCCTCCTCATCTCCGGCGACGGCGACTTCTCACCCGCGCTGCACAAGCTCGCGCAGCGGGGCTATGCGGTGCTGCTGGCGGTACCTGCAGGCGTTGGCGTCTCGCCCGCGCTCGTCAGGCATGACCACCTCCAGTTGACGTCACAGCCTCATGCAAGGAACCCATATCTCGAATGGCGTACAAATCGTCCTCAGGGCCTTGTAACCAGATGCAGTGTCAAGCAGTGCGGCCGATCTTCCACAGGCACCTGCAGCTAAGTATCACTTCGTAGGCAGCTGCTACACTACTCAAGCTCACAAAGCCTGCGTTGTGGTTATCCTTCCTGGTCGCAGAGCTGGCAGCTACGTGTGGGACTGGCCATGCCTGGCAAGGGGGGACGGCTTAGTCCCGGCCAAGTGCGCAATTCCGTACCGTGTCAGAACGGCCTCAACAGATGGGCCAGTTCACGGCACGCCGCCACCACACCAGCCGCCGCCGCACCTGTCACAGCGCAGTGAAGGGGGCCATCCAGTCTGCTTCAATGGCCAAGTTGGTCAAGAGAGGTTGTGTGTCTATGCCTCAGCACGCAGCAATCTGGTCGCGGCAGACTACAGCTTGGAGTCAGGCCAAAGCGAACGGCGCCAGCCACCCAATGATGGCCATTCTTCGGTCCACAGAGCTGGTCACGGGTGGTCTCCTCCTGCCGTAGAGGGTGGAGCGTTTCAAGACGTCAGCCCGAAGAGCCTGGCATCCTATCTCGCAGGAGCCCCCCTGACAGGCCTTGCCGGCGCACAGGACATCGCACGCAGTGCAAGCACTGGCACATCAGTGGGCACGTCAGCACCAGGTGCAGTCTGCGATGATGGAAGGGGCGCTGGCCACGAGGCTGTCCCAGCATCTTGCGTAAGGTACAGCCAGCAGTCTGTGCAGCGGTTGTGTCAGGCCTGGGAGATGCACCCCAAGTACCATCCCCTGACCACCACTGGCGCTGGAGGTGCCGCTGCAGCAACTCCTCCTGCCGCTGGTGGCATCGGGCTCGAGGGAGACCCTACTGACAGACAGCGCAGCGTCGGCAGCACCTTCGTCCAGCCTGGGGACCTGCAGGGCCTGAAGCGCCAGTTGGTCGAGCTCCTGCGGCTCCATGGCGGCCGGCTGGCACTTGTGCGGGTGCCGACCGAGTATCGGCGGCACTATCAGCGACCTCTGTACCTCACTGAGTATGGCGTCCCTAAGCTCAAGTACCTGCTGGAGCGGATGAGGGACGTGCTGGACGTGCAGGGGATTGGCGTCCGGAAGTTGTTGGTTCTCAGAAACCCAGCCGCGAGACAGCAGTTGCTGAAGTTGCAAAGGCACGGGGCGGCAAACGATGGCGACCAGAGGGTGGTCGAGGAGAGAGCCGATGTGGAGGCACAGACGAGCGGAACTGAGGAGGAGAGAGAAGTGGCAGCACCCGAAAGCGCAGAAGAAGTTGACGTGAAGTTGGGCAGGATCAGTGATCCGTCCCAGGTTGTCCTCGTCAACACGGCGCTGCAGGATACGACCTCGGACCCAGAGGAGACAGAGGAGAGCGAGGTAGAGGACCCGGACGCGTTTGCAGCAACCAAGGCGTCCTTGGCAGCAACATCTGAGCAGAAGCTGCTACAAGCTGGAAGTGGATTGGAGGAGGCAGCCAGCTTGAGCTACGAGGTTGAGGAGGCAAAGAGCTCAGCTTCGTTGAAGCTTGGGGAGCTACAGAGCGGCAGGGAAGGCGTGAGTGAGATGCCTCCCACCTGTGCACCTGTGCACTCACAAACCCCCAGCGTTCCTTCTGAACTGCCAGCGGCAAAGCTGGTCGATGAAGGCGATTCCGTTGAAGATGACGGCAGCGTGATCAAGCGGGAGCAGCTGGAACAGGCACAGGGGGGAGGCAATGTGGCGGATAGTAGAGGCCTCATGCCTAGCGGACGTGAGTCGGATGCCTTTGCTTGGGACCTTATTGAGCTGCTTGTGAGCTTCGGAGGTCTCCTACCCATGCATGCTTTTGAGGACCTCTACCTGCAGAGATACTCCCGGCCCGCCAGTCTGGTGTCGCTTGGTGCTCGCGAATTAGTCAGCTTGTTTAACATGTACAGCAATGTGGTCCGGTTGGAGACAGTGGACGGCTGCCAGTGTGTAGTGTTGAGAGACTATTGTTAAATTGTACAATATGTCATCATCTTGCAGCCCATTTCGCCAGCACATTGCTGGCACGCCTGTCTATCCAGGCAACTATGCCGGTTTGGTGAAACAATTATTCACATCATTATTATCGTACAGAGCCGTCATGCCATTGAGCTCGGCCCAAATAGTATTTATCATTGTGTCGGTCATTGCTGAATCATATGCACACTGTGGCATGTTGATAAGCGCCTGAATGGACGTAATCATCAGATAATGCCAAGCTCTTTGCCTGTGTACGTGAACGCCTCCACAGCCTTCTCCAGCTGTGGCTCTGTGTGTTCCGCAGAGAGCTGCACGCGTATTCGTGCAGCCCCCTTGGGCACAACCTGCGGAATGACTTGCCGTGCTGCATAAGTCTCAGCTTGAATACTCACTTGCATAGAATCAGAAGAATGTTCTTTGCTCAGCCCACTCGACTTTCAGTAGTCAAGCGCAACAAACTGTACTGCAGGCCTCTGAGTTTCTCGAAACGTACAGCAGACACTCCTAGTGCAGACTAGTGACCTTGCATTTCATGATGTATAAGCAAAGCTGGAGATGGGGGTGGGGTAGGGGTACCCGTTACCGGATAAGAGAAGCCAACCACATAGACGCCCCTCTGGAGCATTTTATCAGCAACCTCATGGGCCAGCCTAGCGTCCCCAAGCATGATTGGCACAATTGGGTGATCACCCTCCTTGATCTGAAATCCTGCCCTCGTCATCTCTTGCCTGAAGTAGGCCGTGTTGGCTGCCAGTCTGTCACGCAGCTCCGTGCTGTATGGGAGAGATTAAAATATACACTGATGAGAAACTGTCTGACCCTACTTCGGGTGCACAACCTTATACAGATGATCCTGTACAGCGAGGATCGTCCACTAACCTCTCCATGAGGAGCTCAAGGGCGGCAATGCTTGCGGCTGCAACTGGCGGTGCAAGCGTGTTGGAGAAAAGATAGGGCCGGGCCTTCTGCCGGAGCAGTTCCACCACCTCCACTTTCCCCGTCGTGTACCCGCCTGTCGCGCCCCCCAGCGCCTGCACTCAACTGACTCGACCAGCCCACCAGTGAGCGGTTGCAGCCAGAGACAAGCAATAGTTGTCATAGTCCTGACAGCAACGCTAAGCATCCTAGCCCAAGTCCTGCATGCAACCAGACTTGTCTGCTTGAAAGAACACGCAATGGAGCTCACGCCCATTGCTGGGAATATTGTGATGCAACAATGGAGATAGTTCAATCTCATACCCAACCGGGGTGACCTGTTGAATACAGGCTTGCCAGTCACCGTACTGGACCTTACGGACAGGCTCAAAGTGAGGCTCCCATACAAATTTGTGTCGTTTATGGAGCATCAAGGGAGGTAGGGATGTGAATTGCAACCTTGCCCAAGGTCGAGTTGATGATGTCCATCTGGCCAAATACGCCGCAGTACTCGTCCGTACCCCTGCCGGTCCTCCCTAGGAAGCCTGTCGCGTGGCAGTCGTCTACGAAGACCGCGGCATTGTATGCATCCGCCAGCTCCCGGATCCTGGCCAGCGGTGCCACGTGGCCATCCATGGAGAAGACGCCATCAGTGGCTATCTGCAAGAGCAACATGACCAGGAATCAGCTCCAGCTTGGCTGTATGTTTCAGGGCCATAGACCTGCTGCTGTAATAGCAGCTGCAGCTCAGGGAAAGTGTGGTCAAGATGGTGCATGATTGCAAAGTATGCATTGTAGAGTGCGGCGTGCACACTTGTTTGCCTTCCGGAGGATAACATGTATTTCACTAATTACAGCTTCTCAATCAGCCAGAGTGCGCATAGGCACATAAGTTTCGTGAATTTAGCAGCTTGTCAAGCCATTGCAAGTACAGATTGATGCTTCTGCCAACAGGGAGTGCAGGTTCACCAGCCGCAATCGCTCTCCTTGGGTCTCGGCTAGGCAGCGCTCAAGGTCCATCATGTCCAGGTGCTTATAACGCAGCCGCTTTGCCTTGCAGAGGCGGATGCCGTCGATTATTGATGCGTGATTGAGCTCGTCGCTGATCACTGCGTCCTCGGCAGTAAGGAGCGCCTCAAAGAGGCCGCCATTTGCATCGAAGCAGCTGCATGGATGATATCCAGGCAACCAATCAGAGAACCATTAGCTTTTAGCCCCACAAGAGCTTCAGCAGAGCAGCTTGAGTTTGTGGACAAGTACCAGGTGTTGTTGTTGGGGCTCAGCATTTGCAGACCAAGTCTTGGGCTTGCCTGGGGAAGAGAATGGTGTCCTCGGTGCCGTGGAACTCGGACAGCTTCCTCTCCAGCTGCTTGTGCAGGTCCTGCTCGTAGAGAGAGGGAGCCAGACGTGCATCAGCAGCAAAGCTGCCACAGCTTTCTCTGAAGACAGTCCTATACTCATTGTGGTGGCGGCTCGGCTGGTCATCTGAGGGTCAGGGTCCAGCACGCTCATACCTGTGTGCCGCAGATGAAGCGGACGGAGGAGAGGCCGAAGCCGCGGGCATCGAGCGCTTCTCGGGCGGCGGCCACCAGCCGCGGGTGGTTGCTCAGCCCGAGATAGTTGTTGGCGCACAGATTGAGCACCTCGCCTTCACTGCATGGTGGCGAGCATGACGCAGGCAAGGGGCCACATGAGGCTGGCCTCCGAGGGCCAGCGCCGCTGCCTCCGCACAGCTCGTTGGCCATGAGCTAGCTGAAGTCGGCTGAGCTTGCATGAGGCGTATAGCAAATACAAAGTCGGATGTGTTTTTATGATTGTAGCTCAGCTCAGCTCAGCTCAGCTCAGCTCAGAGCGCTGGCGTGAACGCACATGCCTCTGCGCGACGGCGACGGACGAGCCCTGCGGCGACGTGATGACGCGCTCCGCCTTCCACGTCCCCGCGCTGCGCACCTCCTCCAGCTGCCGCCGCACCACCTGCGCGGCGGAGGCGGCGGCGCCGGCCGCCGGGTCAGCGCAGCCGCCACCGGCAGCTCCGC
>WELB01000285.1:22124-48507 GCA_009602725.1 Spirogloea muscicola | reverse complement strand
CGCCGCACGCACGCGGCTCGCGCGCAGCGGCATCCTCGCCGCCGCCGCCGCCGCCGCCGCCGCCGCGGGCTGCTCTGGACAGAGAGTGTGTGGAGAGTGGCCTTCACGCCGACTCATGCATCGCTCACTAACCCATTTCCTAACCGGTTCCTCAAACTCCTCCCCTCGGGCCGCTCAACGGTGCCCCCTCAACCGGGCGCCAGGCAACTTGAGGATTTCCTTACCGCCGCCGTTATCCTCGTATAGAGAGCTGCCGTTTCGATGCCGTTGCGTTGACGGCGGCCGGCTGCCGGCCCGCAGCTCGAGGTAAAAATGCCACAACTCTTCTCCCCCCCGCCGCCCGCTCCTCACGCCACCATCCGCGCCGCGGTCCCCGCCGGCTGCGCCGCGCCCGCCGCGCGACAGGCCTTCCTGCGGAGAGGGAGGATGGTCGTGGCGGCGGCGGCGGCGGCGGCGGCGGCGGCATGCCTTCGTCCTGCAAGGGCCTGGCGCTGGAGCTCGTCAAGTGCCTCGCCGACAGCGACTGCGTCAAGGCGAGGCTCCGGCTCCCTCGCCCGCGACGCCGCGGCGCGGCTGCTCCGCTGTCGGCGAGGCCTATGCCGCCGACGGCCACGTCGCCGGCATCCAGGCTCCGCGGCCGCCCTGCCGTGAGCTGATCCGGCGGCGGCTCCTGCCACATGCTGCGGCCATCGCCAGGTAGAGAAGCGGAGCTACAAGGAGTGCGCCGGGGAGGCTCCGCCGGCCGTGCCCGCGCGCTGCGTTGGCCTCCGCGAGACCTACTTCAACTGCAAGCGTGGCCAGGTTGCCCCCCCGGCGAGGCCGCCCGCCGGCCCTGCCCTGCCGCCAACGACTGCCTGCAGCGCAAGGGTGGCTGCAAATGATCGCCATCGATCGGGGGCCCGCCTGAGAGCAACCTTGCAAGCGGCAGCTGTGTCGTCCTGCCGCTGCATGGACATCAGATCAGCATGCAATGCTGCAACGAGCTTAGTCTTGGCTCAACATCCAGGCAGCCTCACCTTACAGAGGGGCTGCACGCTGTACATCACAGGAGTGTGCTCCTCTTGAGTTTTCCATCAGTAATTACCGTCCCTGCACTGGTGGTTGCAGGTGGACATGCGCACGCGTATCAAAGGGAACAAGGGCTACTGAGCTCACAGTAGCCGGCTCGCAGCTGCGTCGCAGTGGCCGGCGCCCCTTGGTACAAGCAAAGCACAGGCAGACAGCCACGTCCGAGGGGCGGGGCCACTTGTGAGGGCCAAGATGTCGATCACGCAGGCGGGCCACATCCTGCTGCAGGAGCCCATCAAGCTGGGCTCCATCCTGCAGCCGTCCCCGCCCACGCACTTCACGTCGCTCACCAAGGTCATGTGCACGCTCGGCCAGCAGTCCCGGTCCGTCGAGGTCATTGAAGACATGCTCAAGGCCGGCATGTCAGTCGCCCGCTTCGACTTCTCCCAGGGCGATGCAGCATATCATCAAGAGACAATCGACAATCTGCGCCAAGCTGTCCGGAACACTGGCAAGATTTGCGGGGTACTAACCCAATCATAACTCGGCTCTTGTACCTTGGCTTCATGCAGTGGCTTCAGATGCAAATAAATGCGTTGTCACAGTCTGGGTGTACTCAACTGTATTGTGCCTGAATTACCTGCAAGTACTTGATTACCTACCTGCATCACTACTTCATAAATTTGTCGCAGGTGATGTTGGACACAATTGGTCCAGAGTTGCTCGTGATGAACAAGGCGGCAGACAAGCCTATCGACTTGGCAGCAGGAGCGGTGGTCCGCTTCACTCCCGACCTCTCGCAGGCTGCCTCTGCGGAGGTGCTGCCGGTCAATGCCACGGGGTTGGCGCAGTCGGCCAAAATTGGCACCACCATCTTCGTCGGCCAGTATCTCTTTACCGGCAGCGAGAAGAGCTCAGTCTGGTTTGAGGTACATTGACGTTGACAGTGTGCTGGCACTCCTTGTTTGGAATGTTGCTCAGTTGCCTTTGTCATCCATCGTTCAGCCTGTTGTTCTTTGTTAGCGATTGACGTGGAAGTCAAGTCACAGCAGTAAGTAGCAAGAGGCGGTTCTTCGTTTTTAATTAGTTTGTTCTACCAGACTAATTGTGCACTGTTGGAATCTATAGGTGCTGGAGATACAAGGCGACGACGTTGTATGTCGGGCAAAGAACAGCACAACACTGGCCGGTGCACTCATCACTGTCTTTGCTGCTGGAGTGCACATGGACCTCCCGACCCTGAGTGAGCAAGACAAGGATTTCATATTCTCCTGGGGCGCACAGAACTGCATCGACTTCCTGTCACTCTCCTTCACACGGAATGCGGAGGACGTGAAGATAGCACGGAACGCCCTGAAAGATAATCCTCTGCTAGCGAGCACCCTCATCTTCGCCAAGATTGAGAGTGCGGAGGGCCTTACAAAATTCGACGAAATCCTTGAGGAGGCCGACGGCATCATTCTTGGACGTGGCAATCTTGGCATTGATGTTCCACCAGAGAAGGTATAATCTTGCCATCTCATGACTAGTGTGCATCTACTGCTTCACTTCTTACATCAACAATGTACAGATGTTACGGACAGGCTTGACACCAGCAGGGAGATTTATTCGAACCTGTGCAACCCACAAATGTCTATCCTTCAATGCCACTCTTCTTCCACTGTTTCTGCAGGTGGTCTCCCTCCAGAAGATGGCTCTCACGAAGTGCTGTATGGTGGGCAAGCCAGGGATCATTACCCGAGTTGTTGACACAATGACTGACACTCCCCGTCCTACACGGGCAGAGGCAACTGACGTTGCAAATGCTGTTCTAGATGGTAATCTCTCAGGAGTCTCTCTTCTCTGCTGCTGTAGTCATTCTGATCTTGTGGCGCTTGCCAAGGAAAGGACAAGATGAGAAAAACAGATGAAATCTACTTCTCACAATGGCTTGATTGCTCTCTGACTTGTACAGCTAAACTCTGACTTTTGCCCAACTTATTTATACCTTCCTACCTATTTGCCAATTGCAGGAGCCGATGGCATAATGCTTGGGGCAGAGACCTTGCGGGGCTTGTATCCAGTCGAAGCAGTTGCCACAGTTGTGCGCATCTGTTCTGAAGCAGAGAAAGTTTACAATCATGGGCAGCACTTTAAGAAGGTCCTCAAATTTGTGGGCGAGCCCATGACTCACCTGGAGTCTATTGCATCGTCAGCGGTAAGTTTGACAATACGATGTTGTAGGTTGCCCCCTCCATCAGAGTCTGTGTTGTCGTGCCTTGGTCGACTTCCTGTGCAGTCTTTGCTTTTAGCAAGTCTGCAGGCTCTGTCATTGCTGCTACTTCTGCCAATATGATAGGCAGCGCCGACTCAGCTTGAGCCCCTGGACCTGCCACGACCAGGTGAGGGCGGCTGCCAAGGTGCTGGCATCAGTAATCATCGTCTTTTCGTACTCCACTCGAACAGCGCGCCTCATCGCCAAGTACCGGCCCTCCATGCCGGTCATAGTCGTTGTGATTCCTCGGCTGGTCACCAACCAGCTTTCCTGGACTCTGCTTGGACAGGCTCAGGTAATATCGTTTCCTGTACAGTAAGCTCTGACAAGCCACAGACTGCTTGATACAGTAGCAACTGCAGTCAGATTGCTTCTAGACAGATATGTATGCAGTCAATGACAGCACATCTTCTAAGGAGATCACACACAAAGAAACGCAACGCTGAATGTAGCAAAAGGAGACCATGGCTTCTCTGACTTGCTTATCTGACTTCTTCTTCCTTGAGATGGGGCTGCAGGCCAGGCAGGTCAATGCAAATAGGGGCCTATTCCCACTTCTTGCAGACCCCAAGGTGCAGGCGCCGGGGTCCACGCACTCCAACGAGTCCATTCTGAAGGGAGCAATTATGCACTGCCGCTCCGTGGGTATTGTGCAGCCCAATGACCGGGTGGTTGTCTGCCAACGGCTTGGAGGCCACCAGGTCATTAAGATCGTCGAGCTGAGTGGCTAAACGATTTGCGAGTGGCCCCAGAGGTTCACACCACGTCTTAGGACCTCAGAGGCCTTATGATAAGCGCAGTCGATGCATTGGCCTGCAGCAGGCCGATCTAAAAGTCCACATCTGTGCTTGTCCAATCTGCAGCCACTGCCTGCACATGTGTGCAGCGCCAGCGGCCAAGGATGTGTATAGTTGGCATCTGTACATGTTCTCACTTGCATCTCCATTTTCTTGGTCAGGGCCAATTTGGCCAATCTCAATGTCAGCTCATATTCCTGTCTCCTGTCAACACTGCATCTAATCTACATACTGCAGCGCAGCAGGGCGTATGACATTGACGTGGGCTGCTGCAAACCTGCTACATGATTTGGCAAATGAAATGGATGTTACAGCCCTGTCATACTTCTCAAGACTAAGACAAGGGTAGGGACAATTGCGTGGACTACCCTATAAATTTCTGGGCCTGCACGATGTGGGCAGGCATGTGCAGGTTTCTAGGTTTGCTATGCCTTTCTTTTGTCTAAACCCCAAGGTTTGCCTAAACCCGAGGAAAGGCATGCCCTGGAGTAGGCCGCATGCCGTCCTCCACTTGACTGCCTTCGGACCTAGATTTATAAGGTGTTGCCTTCTAAGTAGTCACTTGCGCCACTTGGTACACTAGCCACTTCTGAAACAACATGTAAGTGCAGGTGAAGCCAGGTTGATTACTTGCCATCCCTGAGTTGATCTATTGCAAAAGTGGACAACTGAAAGCGCTTGCCATGAAAGGTGTGGTAGGTCGAGAGGGAGGCTGCAGAGAATGCCACTGAGGCCAAGGCAGGCACCAAGCAGGCTACCAGGCAAGACTGGAGCAGGACATGTACTAAATCAGGATGTCAGTAAATGGCTGCAAGCGGTCAAAGCGATGGCAGGTCAAATATTGCTGAAAGGACGAGATGATTCCGAAGCTCTCAGGATACTTTGTAAGTATGCCTCCCTGGCGGTACCGATATTGGTAAGCCGTACCTCGGCCAGGAATGAGGCACAAGGCATGAAGCAGCTTGACGGGCAGCTGAATCACTTGAGGAGCTTTTGTGCTTCCCCTGTGCATGTGGGAGGTCGCCATCAAATGGGTACATGCAACGACCACATCGGAATCAAGCATGTGTTGACACTGCACTGCTGTACTTGGTCATACTCAAACTTTGACAGGAGGACGCATCTCCAGAAGAATCATCTCACGACATGGTCATTCGACGACGCTATGCAGGTGCTCAGAGCAGATCTACTTGGAACATGGGAAGTGTGCATGCCTAAAAAAGAAGGCTCCTGCATATCAATGTAAGGCTGCATGTCATCGCCGGGACACTGAGGGGGCTGAGAACGTCGATGGTACCCCGTCCCGCAAGCCTAGCGCCGCTTACTGTGTATAGAAGACGGAAGAGACTGTTACAACTGCAAAGCCAGCAGCAGGAGGACAAAATTAAGCGATAATCAGCAGAACCGTAACTGAAACCTGCCACGTAGTTTGTAGAAAGGGGATGACGATCCTGTTGGAGCTTCTTGAGGCCTGAGGCCTGAGGCTGGGATGACGCTTAGGTGGGCCAGCTTCACAGCAGTCTGCATGAAGGTCGCTTTTCTCAAAGTATGCATCTCAGTGGAAGAGGATTAGCAAAGTGCTGAACGTTTGGATCAGGCTTGCAAGCGTTTCACAGAAGTGGAAGTTAAGTTGGAAGGTTGGTTGGCACTTATCTACCAAGGAGCTGCCACCAAAGTTCCTAAAGGGAGCTCGGCTGGTTCCACGCGCATTCGGTCTCCAGCCATGGTCAGTCTAGCCGTCATCACAGCTGGAAGCTGCCAGCTCCAGCCAGTACAAGAAGATCGTGGTTGTGCCTGATGCTGCCACCACGGCCAGTCAAGCAGCCGGCGACGTTAGCTGTGTCTTTTCAGCGCCTTTCCTTGTTCATCTTTCTGGGCTGGGCCATACACAGCCTTCGAAAGAGCTCACTTTCTAATGTTTCGGCCCCTTGGACCTTGTCCACGACGAGGCCGACCACGGCCCCACCACGGCTCCACAGCGGCGGCCCCGACGTGGGAGCGGCCGCTGCGCCGTCTCGGGCCAGCCGCTTCGCCTCGCCCACGTGGGCCTCGCGCGAGCCACTTGTCGCGCTCCACGTCGGCGAGCCGGGAAAGCCCCACTGTCCGAGCGGCCAGCCGGCCGGCCGGCCGACGGGATCTCCCCGACGCTCTCTGGCCATCTGGCCATCGTCGTCGGCAGGGTCTGCAAGGGAAGTGGCAACCCCCACTGGGGGCAAGGGCTGTGAAAAGCCAGCCTGGAAAGAAATGACATTCGAAGGGGCCAAATGACGGAGGGGCCTAAAAAGCGCTAAGCAGCTACGAACGGGGGAGGATGGGACCACTCAGTCAATACGAGTGAGGAGCCTCAAATCCGACGGACTAGCTGCCGGAAAACTATTCCCCTGCCGAAAGCCGGAGGCCGCAGCGAGAGCACGGCCAGCACGCAGATGCAAGACGTGGGCCATGGACCGCTGAAGGGAGACTGACGATCGCATGCGGTATACCTGGGCCCAGCAAGGGGGAGCTAGTTTCTCCGACCTGCGGCTGCTTAGTAGGGGTTACTGAGTGTTAGGAGCTGCCCGGCTTCAACGCTGCCGGGTCGCTTGCCTATTCCGAATGCGGCTGCCTGTCTCCTTCCAACGCTCCCTGGCTCACGCCGTGCAAATTGCGAGCAGGCCGCGCTATAGCTGCTGCCTTCGGGTCTCGTCGGGGTGCCTCCTTTCCAGCTGCAAGTTACTCCGACTTGCTGCTGCTAAACCCGGGTTACCAAGCTCCCGCCCGCTGTAACCTCGTGTATAGCTGTGTTACTTAGGCGCCCTTCGGCTCTTTGGACCTTGTCCATTCTTTTTGGGCTGGCGTTTCCCAGCCACTGCCTTCTAAAGAGCTGGTTCTTCTCTGACCTTGTCCATATATTTCGAGCTGGCCTTCCGCTGTCCGGCCTTTATGGATCTTATCCACTCTTTTCGGGCTGGCCTTCACAGCCTTCCCCCCTTCCGGATGAACTTACTCTCACAGCGAGCAGACTTCAACACCCAGGTCCGGGTGTATAGCATGCGGCTTGCTCTTTCCCTGTACAATGCGACTCCTGCTTAATTTTGCAGCGCTCCCAAGATCTGGCTATTCATCAGCATGCTGGCCGCGCTCTAAGTCAGGCCACTGACTTCCGTGGCCGTGCTCCGGCTCCCCACGTTAGCCTGTCGCTTTCGTGTGTGCTTACTTGTACTGAAGTCACACTGTTATCTTAGCCACCTTAGCATAGGGCTTTGTTATATAGATAGCCCCACTCTTTGCCTTAGCTTTCGCTTGAACAGTGTATTGGCTTAAATTGGCCACCTTTTCATATCACCTGCACCGCGTGCCTTCTTTCTTTTCCTGCAGCGGACTCTGGCAAATGCCTTGTACCTGCTTGCTGGTTGTGACCTTGGCGACCGCCCAGGCGGGGCGACTCCTCTTCGGCTTACTTCTCACTTTTTCCGCCTTCATGAGCTGGCCAGTGCACAGCCGCCACCTCATTTGGGAAGCAGTTACTCTCAGACTGCTCCTTTGCCAGGTTTGCGGCTTTTGATTAGGCTTCTCTTTCTGACGGGTGCAGTAGCCAGCTTATTCGTGCTCCATGCCCTCTTGACTTCGGGCTTTCGCATTGTGTAGTCTCATTATTGCAAGCCCGTGGCGTTTTGCATGTACAGTGTATTTGGCTTCGTCTTACTTTTATGTAAGCGCACCTCGCGGATCCTCTTTTCGACGGTGCGTAGACTTCCAGCTTCCCCGCCGTCTGGGGCGCCCACGCGGCGGGGGTGGCTTTCGGTCCGATCTTCCGTCACAATAGCGATCGGCAAAAGGCGAGCTGCAGGCCGCGGGGGCCCCCCTCGGGCGCCACGACCAGCCATGGCCGCCGCCAGAGGCCCTCGCCCCCTTCGACGGCGCCATCGATGGCGGCCGCGCCGCGGGCCTTGTTGCCGCCGCTCGTGGTGCTCGCTCTCGGCTTCGTTGCGGNGCCTGGCCCGCCGGCGCGTCGTCGGACCCCGGCCTAGCGGCGCCACCGGCCACCGGTGGCGGCGGCGGCTCGGACCGCGACGGCCGTGCGCTGCAGGAGCTCGATGAGCAGGAGTGCCTGTACATGGACGCTGCCGCCGCTGCGCTGCGCCGCGGCAATGGCAGCTGCGACGGCGGCATGGACGTCGCCACCAGCAGCCTGCTCAGCATCCTGAGCTGCGCGGAGCAGCACCGTCACTTCCGCGTGCACCTCGACGCGCAGATGCAGCAGGACGGCCAGCCACTGCCGCCACCACAGGAGCTGCTGCTTCAGGCGGCCAGCACCTCGCATGGCGGGGCCAGCGACGAGCTCTCGTACCACGACGACCAGCTGCATGGCCTTGCCTTGGGCGGCGCTGCCATAGACTCGGACCAGGAAGACATGGCGTCCATCCTCGAGGCGTTCTACGTGGCCGACCCCGGCCAGTCTGAGGGCAACAGCCGCGTCAGCACCACCTCGGCTTCGGCAGCCACAGACCCCGCAGGTCGGCTAATTGCGTGTGAAAAGATGAGAGCGCCAGGCGCGTGCTCGGGGAGGACACACGGAGGACAGAGGGGAGGAGTCGGAAAATAAAGTACTCTTTAATAGGACTATAATCTGATATTGAATATGAAACATATCATCTAATCAGATTCATGAGTACTCTGTAATACATCTTCGCGAGTACAAACTGAGGAGCGCCAGCGAGGTAACGTTACCAGAATGTGTCTAGGCCGACAATCACTATGGCTCCTCCCCGACTGCGGTCAATTATACCAGGCTCCTGCCTGCTTTAGATGCCCAGTTCCCAAGCATGCGTCTGATCACAACAAGATTGACATATATTCCAATGGAGGTGGTGCCGCAGACTCAGGCCTTGATCGGCCAAGGCTGGCCCGCCGCCGGGTGTCCGAGAGGAAGCGGCCAGCGAACAGCACGAGCTGCTTCAGGGGCGTCACGCACCACTGCCGCACCGGGAGGTGGGAGAGTCATATATGGTGAGCCACTTCAAGTCTACTCTTCTCCGCATCAGCTGAAGTTGGCCGGAACTGCTCAATGCAAAGTCGTCACAGCCCGTCTCGAAGAACTTGACTGCTTTGTGACGAGGTCGTTATGGATGCTGATGAGGGGCACGCACAGTCAGTACAGTAGTCAATATGCGCTCAATCAGTACCTCCATGTGTAGGGAAAACGGAAGGCAGCTCTACCTCGGCGGCTTTGACTCTGGTATGCTTTAGTGTCAGACCTCTCAAGAGCTACTGTAGACCAGCATGTCCAGCAGCAGCACTTACTCAATATCGATAATGAGAGTGACAATAATTGAGCAGCATTAAGGCTCAAGTGTTTTTTGGATTGGACAATTTGCTATATTGTAGAGGGACATGTTGTCTTGGCCAAGAGACTGCCAGGTCGGCAGGTCCTGTCTATCTCTGCTGTGGGGCTCCCTTGTGTTGTCCATGTGCAGAGGAGCAGGCTGCTCTTGCCTATGACATAGCTGCCATCAAGTGCAGGTAGGCAAGCTGCACATTCTGGAGTCCCCTTGCAGCAATACATAAGCAAGTTGCTCGTGGCTGTGGATGAAATTTGTGGAGTTGAAGCAATGTATGTGTGCGAAGTGCTGAAACTGGCAACTCTCTAAGTGTGCATTTGCGGTCAAGCTCAGCTTTCTTCATTGTCACTCACATGTTTGAAGACCTGCACACTCAACAACTGACAAGGCAGGCATAGCCACCTTGGGTTCATCTACCAATTGTATGCAGAGGACCTGGTGCTGTCACGAACCTGTCCATTGACAACTACCGCCCCCACTTTGCTGAGATCTGTGAGCATCCTGGAGCACCAATGTGTAACCCCTGCTCTAGCCGTGTGAGCCAATAGCATCGAGCTGTGCGTGCCGCACTGCGGAATTAGATCTCTGGGGTATCCTTGTCAAGTCCTTCACACAGAGTAGGTGACAGGACAAGCATCAAACCTGTTGGTAGCTGCGGTGTCAAAGGAGGAGCTGGTTATATCCCTTCGCCGACACAGCAAAGGCTTCTCACGGGGTTCCTCACGCTATCGTGGAGTCACACGGCATCAGAAGGTCGATGCAGAGCTTTTGCTAAAGTAGATTCAGTCCTTGACTTGCCAGCTTCTTCAGCACTAGAACATGCAAATCTTGCTTGCATGAATTTTGCTCAGAGCACCTGGACAACAATTGTGTACTTTGATGCAAGCACATGACTATTTCTACTCCTCATCTAGCTGGTAAGGAATTGGACTCATCCTTTGCTTATCAGGTGACAATCGGAGATACCTTCTGATCGCCATTGCCGTCTGTACAGGGCAAATGGGAGGCAAGGATTGGGCAGCTTCAAGGGAAAAAGTATATGTACTTAGGCCTACATGACACTGAAGAGGAGGCTGCAGCCGCCTACGATTGCGAGGCCATCAGGTATCATCAGCGTGCCAGTGCAGCTGCAGCATACCTGGCCCGTGCCTGCAACTCTGATTACCGACAGTGCACTCAGACTCTTCACTGTGTGACTTACGGATAAATTCCTCATCGAGCAGGCAAAAAGGGCAACAAGCGGTGACCAATTTCGACATTGCCCTGGTCAACTGCTGATCTTCAGCTCTAGTAGCTTGTGTTGCTTCTTAGGGCTTCTGGCTGCGCAAGCTACTGCTGAGTGCTGCGACTGGAAGAATGATGTAGCCATATCGCGCTCATCAATGTTGATCCTACATTCTCTTCAATATTATTGAATCTCAACAGTCATGTTGCCACTCCAGACGGCCTTGGGGGCAAACAGGTAATGTAACACTGGTATGTGCATTTTGCTGTGACCGCCAATGAACAGTACTCGGCGGCGTCCAGCAGCCAGCACCAGCGACCACAGGAGGAGCTTGCTCTGCATCATCACCTCCAGCACCAGGAGCAGCTCCTTGGTGAAGCCCAGGGTGAGATACTGGCAGACCATCCCTCCTTCGGGCAGCCCTCGGACCCAGGAGGCTGGAGGCAGAGTGAGAGCGACAGCCCACCATTCCTCTCAGCCTGCTTCGAGAGCCGACCCTTGGGCCTGGCAGCCAAGAGGCGGATGCTGAGGAAGCAGAAGCAGCACCTGCGATGGCCATCGGTTGATCAGCGTGCGAGGCCACGGCATGACACCTCCTCTGCTGGCAACTCAAGGGCTCTGAGTCACCCAGCTTAAAGAGAATTGTCTTCCAAGTGATTTGCAACTCCTCTGTGCATCGTCAGTTGCAGTCATCAGCAGGACACAATTGCACTTGCCATCATTTGCACTCGAGCTGATCTCAATAATGCATGCTGCATCAACTTCCATCCATGGTCCTTGGCTACTGGAGGCTTCCTGCAGCATGTGCCGCAGTTCTTGTTGATGAGCTTAAAAGGGGGTTTGGAATGCATCAAAACGTAGGAATATCTGCAACATCCTGCATCGCCGAAGCCTCCCCGAGGCTCGACTTGAACCTCTTAGCTATGATGTCGAGTTGTTGGCAAACTTTGCGAGAGTCTTATGTCCTGATGTCTTCAACCAAAAAGCAGAAGTCATGGATGCAATGCGAAGCTTCCTGCAGACATCTCAAGGACGGCTGAAGACCTCATTGCAAGCTGATATGTACACATAAACAAGTATGCCGCAACATGAGGATTGTGTCTTACAGAAGGCAATGATTTGTGCCTGTGCTGGTTCAAACAGAGAGACTAATGAGAGCATGACTTTGCGAATCCCAAAAGAGAGACTACGAGCAGGCCTCAGTACACAGTAAAATTCCATCAGAGCTTGTGCAAGCTCGTCCAGACCGCAGGTGCTTTAGGAGCACCGCCAACATTACAACCACATATACCACGGTGCCATCGGTCCTAGCTGCACCTGCTCACATGCACACAACAACTCGGCACACTCCCTACGCAGGAATTATCCTGATCAGGTGACAGGGTATGATCTCAGCCCGAGCAGTGATGCTCGAGCACCCCTGGTGCCACAAGTAAGTCAGTACAGGTGTCAAAGACATCAAAGAATGACAGAGGCAGCCCGCTTCCTGGTCACACAAACAACGAACACAACCCATTGGCACGCTTCCTTCGCAGGCATTATCCTGATCAGGTCTTGGGGTATGATCTCAGCCCAAGCAACAAATTTGCTTGAGCACCCCCGGTGCCAGATGGTTGTACGTCAGTATCAGAACAGACACCACAAGCAGCATAGACCACCAGACAATGACATCAAGACAGACAAGGCACTTCCCTCCGCAGGCATTATCCTGATCAGGTGGTAAGGGTATAATCTCAGCCCGCATCATGCAAAGGCCAAAAGCCTTGCAGTATGCCGGGCACCCCCAGTGCCAACCAACCAAAGCAAGCACACTGACAACGAAGACAATACTGTCCGCCTGTCTGTCAGGGTCACGCCTAGCACTACTCACATCCATCACTGTGCACACTACAGCTCGTTGTTGCTACTGATGCAAGCATTGCAAATCATCAGTCTGGCAAAAATCAATGCAGCACAGGAGGAGGCTTGGGCAAAGTTGGCTGCTAGGCAGATGCTGTCCCCTCCTCAGCCAAGGCCAACACAAGCTCGGGCAGCATGCCCGACTCGACCGAGTAGGTGTTGTCAATCTCGTTGGGATGGCCCAAAGCCTTGAGAGCAAGATGGGCAGCCTTCTGACCAGAAATCATCATAGCACCAAAAGTAGGCCCCTGCAGTTTTCAGAGTGCAGATGCAGACCTCAGCATATAATTGCAAATAAGTCAGATCCTTATGCATCAATCAATTTGGTGATGTAGGTTACTAACACTACTGGATAGTATGTGTATGCAAAGTAGAACATGATGTCCAGATGAGATTACCATCCGAGGTGCACCGTCCACCTCGGCAACTTCCATGCCAGTGATAATCATGCCTGGCACAACTTCACGAGTAAGGCGGACAATGGCATCCTCTGCAGCATTCATGTCCAAACACTTCATGCCGGGGACATTGTCCACCATCCCAATGCTCTTCAGGCGCTTGACACCAGTGGCCCCAAAAGGACCATCATGGCCACACGAGCTGACAACAACCTGCTTCCGGCAGTCAAAAAATCAGGAGATAACCAAAGTGTGTTGGTAAAGGAAAGGACAGACACTGCAGCTGAATAATGATGCTAAATTGTCGTAACGTACCTTCGCTTCCATGACATTGGGATCCATGCAGCTCTGCGTATGGTGATTCATGGAGACAAGCGCCCAGTTGGTCACAACTCCACCAACACGACCCTCCTGCAGTGCAAAGGTACATGAGACAGGGCATGCTACTTTTAGCTGGTTCCAACAATTATACAAGTAGTGCACAGACAGTACCACATGCCAGCTCATGAAGCTAGCAAGGCATCAGTGAATATTGCCTTGACATGAATTTCCAAGCGCTATATAAATTGTCCAGCCGAAAGATTACCTTGACGATGAGATCCTCAGCACAGACAGCATTGAACAGCTTGACGTTAGGACGCGCCAGCAGCTTGCTCATGATAGTTGAAGTGAACAGAGCGGCATGCTTGATGACAACATAGTTTTCTTGCTCGTCGTACTCGATATCCAACTCATCAAGGAAGCGATGAGCGGGCTTCCGTACAACCATGGCTGAGAAAAGCTGGCCACCCAACCATGCGCCTCCACCAGGGCTGACAGACTGCTCAATAATTGCAACATTGATGTTGGGGTTCTTGCTGAGCTCATACGCACAAGATAGGCCCGCAGATCCAGCACCGACCACAACCACATCTGTGTCGGCATAGGTGATCATATCGGTCATGTATCGACGTGTCATCTGCAGCAAGTATTTGACAAGCACAACAAATCAGGCTGCTGCAGAAGTTCCCAACACCACAGAAAGACAAGCAATTGAGGCAACTCATGGATACAAGTGTATTGGCTACAGCAGTCAGGACTCTGACAAGGCATGCGTGTTTGTCTTACCTCCCGAGCCACAATGGACTCGCGGATAGGCTGGAACTTGTAGTCATTCAGGTCGTACTTTGAGTCGCCGTAGAGCATGGCAGATGTCTGGGCGCGCCCGACCTTGCCAGAAGCTCCGGCCGCCGAGCGGGGCAGGCGGACGCCAGCCAGGGAGGACTTGGCAAATGACACAGCAGAGCCGTGGGCAGGCACCACAGCCAAGGACGCGCTCGACGGGAGGGCCAGGGGAGCCATGGCGACTGCAGCCATAGATGAGTGCAAGCGAGAGGGAGGGCTAAGAGCGGCAGGAGCGGCGGCGGCGGCGGCGGCAGCGGCGGCGGCGGCGGTCGTCGCGGCGGCGGCGGCGGTGTGGAGCTGAAGGGAAAGTGACATCTGAGAGTGGCTTGGCACTGCGCCGCAGCCGCACAATGAAGGGGAAAGCAGGTGCCTGCTGCCGGGCCCCATCGCGGCCCGTGTCCATGAGCTGCCTCTCACCATCCCGCGTGCTTTCCGCGCTGTGAAAGGACAGCCCGATGAGAAACTTGAGTGGCAATCTCCAGCTAGCGAATGTAGACACGGGACGGCCTTCCAGCATGCGCGCTTGGCCCCCGTCTGCCAAGACCGGCATGCGCGACGGTGACGTGTCGCGGTGACGGCGTATGCCGTTGGCCGTCGTCGCGACCGCTCGAGATGGTATCCGAGCCCTGGGCCTCTCGAAGGCTGGCTCGTTGGGCTGGCCTCTCACAGCCACCAGTCAATTGGGCCACGCGGGGGCCCTTCGCCACCCGCCGTGGTCGTGGCTGATGACGCCTCACGCCGTCAATGCTTGGGCTCGTGCTCGCCGCGGCGATCCCGACCGTCTCGTCTCACTGGTAGGAGCGGGTCTTTTGAGAACAAACGGGCTCCGACGCTAGGCTCCCTTCTAAGTGAGAAAGACCCGCCCCCCCTTCCACTAGGAGAGTCGCGCGGTGCGCATGACATTGATAGGGAGGCCAACTCTAGCCTTACAAATGTCCTTTTTACTGGGTAATGAGCTGGCTAAAGGGGGCACTAATATCCCCGAGTGAGCACATGCATATCTGACAACCCACTAGGGGTCCCGTCTGAGGACGACGAACACAGTAAGCATCACAGTGGCCCCGCCTCCCTCCGCGCCATGGCGACGACAGCCGCCTCCGCCTGCGCCGCGGCCGGCGCGCCCGCCGCCTTCCACGCGCCGTGCATGCGCCGGGCGCCGCCTGCGCTCTGCCGCCGCAACGTGCTTAGGTCTCCGCTGCGCCCGGCTCTCCTGCATGTGGCATTGCGTCAAGGGCGGCCCCGCAGGGGCACTTTGCCGACGACCATGGTCATGGCCCCCGAAGCACCCGAGAAGCCTCAGCAGGAGCCAGTGCTTCCACTGAAGGTTGGCGCCGGTGAAGGACGTACAAAGGCCACTGAGGACCCTGCTCATCCGAAGTTCTTGCCCATCCCATCATTTGAGGAGTGCTTTCCTGCCAGCAGTAAAGCGTACAGGTGCCATCTCGTATTCATCGTCGTCAGATTTGGGGCTATTCGTAGCAGCTACTACAAAAACTGTTCGGTCACATGCCAGCTTTCAACTGAAGCTTTAGTTAGTCACCATAGAGGATCTTACACCATCCCGTCAGACATAGCTGTCCGCCTGCAGCTCAAATTTGACATGCTTGCTATATATTAGCTTCTGTGAGTCCTTTATTCTGCTCACATTAATGTCAAAAATGATCTGACTAAGCAAAGGCATGACTCCTTCGTCAGGGAGGTTGAGCACAAAGAGAGTGGAGCTCGTCTACATGTACCTTACAGGCGCGTGCACCTTTCTGGGGGCGAGCCGCACTTTGACATGTACGATACCAGTGGACCACAGAAAACTGATCCTCGTGCAGGTAATGCTGTGCTTCAGATCTACCTCTGACATGTCTCCTGAATAATTGCATAAATCCCCAACTTGATAACATGCAGTGCTTCATGTGCATCAAACGAGCAGACGCATAGTCAGCTGCTTGCTTGTTAAGTGGAAGTATCTCTGGCCTGCCTGTGGCAGATGCTGTTGTTGGGGGGTTGCTGATGCCCTTCCTCTGAGCTGGTCTTTTGTATCTCAGCATTCACCTCAATGAGAGTGGTCTATCGTGAATGGCAGGTCTTCCAAAGATAAGAAGAGATTGGGTGGAGCGCAGAGAAAGTCGCGCTGATCCCCGATGCACTCAGATGTTTTATGCCAAGCGAGGTATTGTGACCGAGGAGATGCATTTCTGTGCAATTCGAGAGGGGATGGATCCTGAGTATGTACGCTCCGAGGTGGCACGTGGAAGAGCAATCATACCATCCAATAAGCGACACCTAGAGCTGGAACCCATGATAGTTGGCCGAAAGTTCCTTGTGAAGGTATGTACAGACATCGTTACTCTTGACTAAAAGTATAGCTCCAGAACTTGCTAGAACAGCATCTTGTTGACTGCTGAGAGTGACTGTGCAGTATCTGTTGCCATAGCTGCCATGTAGGGCACTGATCAGCTACTTCAAAGTTGCTGCTGCGAAGGCTTGTCTCGACGCATTTATAACTTAAGGAGGAGCAACACTGACATTGATGCTGGGTTTGACGAGAAGGTAAATGCAAATATTGGGAACTCTGCTGTTACATCATCCATTGAAGAGGAGGTACAGAAGCTTCAGTGGGCCACCATGTGGGGTGCTGACACTATTATGGACCTGTCAACGGGTCATCACATCCATGAAACTAGGGAGTGGATCCTGCGAAACGCACCTGTACCTGTTGGCACTGTGCCGATTTATCAGGTTAGCATCTCTTCCTTGAGATGGTATCAGATGCATGTAGTGCATTTATCTGTAGTCCTTGCTCAAGCTCAGCCTTCTCTTTCCTTCCCATCACGTGTTCATGCCGGCAGTGGAGACTGTGCCTAGATGACAGTAAGAAAAGTACTTCCACAGGCTGTGCACTCCATGACTGGTGCAGACATTGCATCTGCAGGCGCTGGAGAAGGTTGATGGGATTGCTGAAAATCTAAGCTGGGAGGTCTTCCGTGAAGTGCTTCTTGAGCAGGTAGGATGAGATAGCCAGCTCGGAACCTGTGTCAGCTCCTTGGCGAGCTTGCCTGCACTACCTTGACCACACAAATGTCATGGCTAGTATGAATCAAGGAAGCATCTGACAGTTTTGACTAGGGTGTGTTTAATGAGTTGAAAGGACAGTCAAGCCCTCCCAGCTTTGAGGGATGGAGGTACATGGCAGCGAGAATGCAAGCTGACATTGTTCATCTGTGTCTGCATTACTTGCCTCAGGCAGAGCAAGGAGTTGACTACTTTACCATTCACGCTGGTGTCTTACTCCGCTTCATTCCGCTCACCATAAACAGGATGACAGGGATTGTCTCGCGTGGTGGTTCTATCCATGCAAAATGGCAGCTTTCTCATCATAAGGAGAATTTTGCGTATCAGCATTGGGATGACATTCTGGACATCTGCAATCAATACGACATCGCTCTGTCTATTGGTGACGGCCTTCGTCCTGGTTCGATCTTTGACGCAAACGACTTGGCCCAGTTTAGCGAGCTAGCTGTGCAAGGAGAGCTTACTCGTCGCGCGTGGGAGAAGGATGTCCAGGTACAGCAACCCCTTCTGACAACCTTGGAAGGCAGAGCGAGTCTTGTATACCCTCTCTTGACTATGACATGTGAAAAATAAGAAAGTCAGTGTTGCTAAGTGCGTTAATGGGCATGGGCATCAATTCATCCTGTTGCATTTATGCAGGTTATGAATGAGGGGCCAGGCCACATTCCTCTGCACAAAATACCCGAAAATATGGAAAAGCAGCTTAATTGGTGCAATGAAGCACCCTTCTACACACTGGGGCCGCTCACCACAGACATTGCCCCAGGTTATGATCACATCACATCTGCAATCGGTGCAGCAAATATTGGAGCACTAGGAACTGCTCTATTGTGCTATGTTACTCCAAAGGCAAGTGGCAGAGTTCTCGCCGCAATGCATCGTGTGACTCATGTCAGTGATGATCTTCTGATTCGAAGGTATATCGTACAGGATGAAGCATGACGTAAATGACAACAGCTACGTATGAAGCACTCTCCTGGAGCACAATCTGCTCATCATGATTGTTGAATATATGTAGTACTGCAAATTTGACACACCCTGCTTCCCGCAGGAGCATCTGGGACTACCAAATCGTGATGACGTCAAGGCTGGTGTCATCTCTTACAAGATTGCTGCCCATGCTGCTGATTTGGCCAAAGAACATCCTGAAGCCCAGGCATGGGATGATGCCCTGAGCAAGGCTCGGTTTGAGTTTCGCTGGCGTGATCAATTTGCACTGTCCTTGGACCCTGTCACAGCCCAGGCTTTCCACGACGAGACTCTTCCCTCTGAGGGTGCAAAGGTGCTGTGCTTTAGCCTTCATGACTGTGATCTGATACTTTTGGCTACAGGTGTGATACATGAAAGTCATTCTAGGCATGACACTGTGATTCGTCACTTACTGCCATTGTCTTCGCAGGTTGCGCATTTTTGTTCCATGTGCGGGCCAAAATTCTGTTCCATGCGTATCACTGAAGATGTGCGCAAGTATGCAGCTGCGCAAGGCTTTGGAGAAGAAGAGGCATTGCAGGTTTGTCAAATGTCTGCTGATCAAAGATTTGCCAAAAGCTAGAAGCAATGTCTGTCACGTCACAATGTATGTCAAGTCAACAATAGAACATGCAATCCGTAGCATGTATTCGCTGGCAGAGCTGTAGCATCATTGGCTGCATATTCATGCCCCAGTCTAAGATAGAAGCTGTGAGCTCAAAACAATATTGATTGCCTGCATGGGTGTTGACAAAGTTGCTGGAGGCCTATGTCCAATGTAAGGCCTACTTTTAGTTTGTATTAGCCTGTTGGAAGCATGACACTTATTGTGGTTGGATTGCATGTATGGAATTGTCCAGGCAGGGATGAAGGAGATGAGCAAGGAGTTTCAGTCGGCAAAGAAGACAGTGACTGGCGAGCAGTGGGGTGAAACTGGTGGAGAAATATATCTTCCAAAGGAGTACATAAATAGGGCTACTGCAAGAATTTCTGAAGGCAAAGATTAATTGGACTACTAAATACGTGAGTGGCCTATAACCACCCTTTTACTTGAGTGCGTGCAAATCCGGTACGTCTCCTTCTGCATTCCAGATATGTGCAGTGTGCATGCTTCAAGCATGTGTTCTTGCTGTAATCAAGAATTCTGCACCTTGCAATAATCTCCTTCAGCCCCTACGTTCTCAGTCGTCTCTACTACGGGCTTTTGCAGGTACCAGAGCATCACGCACAGGCAGCTCAGGATTGATTTGAGTTGGATGCTCGTTTTCAGAGGCTGCTGTAGTCTGCATGCTGAGTCGTACTGGTCATAGACTGCTCTTGGATATGCCACAGCAGGCTCGTTTGCCCTTGACCTTGGAACAGCAGGTTGCATTGGATTGTTTTCCATTTGTGAAGAGTTGTGGCTAACTATTTCGGCACCGGGGGTGCTTGCTCGAGGTTCACCATCCCCAACACAAGGGGTGGTGACTGAGAGCAGGCTGAGAGAGTCCCTTACAACCTGACCAGGTTAAGACCTGCGGAGGGAGTGTGCCGAATGTTCGTTGTGGTTTGTGCTGTGCAGGACTTTGCAGACGTTCATGTGCAGGTCGTAATCAAGTGGAGGACTGCAGTCACTGTTTCACATGTCAGGCATCTTGCATTTATAGCTTGCTATGCTCACTGTCTTTTGTTGCATCGTGATGCTCTTGCATGCAAGAGCGTCCTTGACTAGTAAGGTGTTTGCATCGTGTTAGATCAAGCATCTGGCCAACTGTAAAGCGTGTGGTCAGTGGGCATGGTTTCAGTCTAGTAGCAAGGATAGCTGGTTGGGCTGACTAGCACCGTCATTTTGTCAAGTGGACGGGATGCGACCTCCCTCTTGTTGCTTGTAATGAAAACCAAACGAGACAACGGCTTTGCTTTTGTGAGACACAGCTGGGCATAGGCTGGGTTGTTGTCTGCGCTGCAGCGCAGGAAGTACTTAGCTTCATGTAAGAAGCAGCGTGGGTACTTGTCTCCTTTACTGCCGTCTCTACAAGTCTCTCCATTGACCACCCTTACAGAGGGGAAATCGTACTAGTGTTGTGATATTGCCTCTGTACAAGTCTCTCCACTGACCAGCCTTGCAAAGAGGAACAGTTACTAGTGTTGTGATAGGACCGCCAAATCCTTGCACCGGAAGAAGAGGCTGTTGTGGCCTTGGTTTGATTGGCCTCTCCCAGCCACCGCCCTCTCCTGGAAGCGTCTTTCTCGACCCCCTATCACAGCCCCTGTCCCCCTCTGGAAGAGCTCAACTCATCTGACAAATATTTCTCACAGCCGACGCCTGACTGTACAAGAGTCAGGGCGATGACTTTCCGCCTGCTAGCTATTCAGACTTGCATCTACTGACTAGAGGTTACTGAGAGACTGCTTGCTGCTGTCTCAGTCCTTAGCACTCCGGCTCCTTCAGACCCTCTCCATTCCTTTGGGCTCGCCTCTCCAAGCCACCAGTGAATCTGGCCGCGCTTGCTGCACAAGAGTTGTTTCTTTGGCGAGGACGAGCCCAGTAGAATGGAGCGTGTTATGTGTGATGGAGGGTCTGGGTGGCAAAATCCAGTGGGCTTCAGTGGTGGGAGCCGACGGCGAGGCACCGTCGGGGAACGTTGGGAGCCAGGTTTCAGTCCCGGAACGAAGGGCGGAGTGCTGTGCCCTCCCGCGCGCCCCGCGCGCCGCGAAGCGCGGCGCGCCGCGCGGCGCGNTGCTGGCCCACGGCGGTGCGGCGGCGCGCGCCGCGCTCTCCGCCCTTCTGCTTCTGCTCGCGCCGCCGCAGCCATTGTCGTGCCTTTGCCGCCTGCGCCGGCGCTGACGGCGAGTGGCTGGCGGTGGCGGCGCCGGGGGCTTAGGCAGTGTACGTGGAGTCCGGGCCCGGCGGCGGCGGGCCAGGGGCCGGCGGCGGAGGCGGCGGCGGCGGCGGCGGCGGCGGCGAGGTGGGGTCGTGGAAGAGCATGGAGATGGAGATCGAGGCGCTGCTGGAGAAGCTGCTGGATGTGAACGACGCCATGGGCCGCTGCGTCGCCGCCACCACGTCCACCACGTCCGTCACGCAGAAGCTCGCCCGCCACCGCGACATCCTCCACGAGTTCACTCAGGTCTGCCCCAGCACGCCCCATGCCGCTGTGCTTGCCTCTGCTGCGGCCATGGAGACCGCGGCGACGACGACTGCCCACGTCTCGTGGCGGTGCTCATGAAGGAGGCCGGTGATGGAGGCCTCCATGGTGATATTGTGTTGGCGCTCGGTGCTGGCGCCGACTGCAGGAGTTTCGGCGGACCAAGGGCAACATCCGCTCGCAGAGGGAGCACGCGGAGCTGCTCGTCTCGGTCCGCAACGACATCAGCGAGTACAAGGTGGCTCCTTCCGCCTGGCTTGCATGCCAACCTTCAGCTTGGCCTGCATACAAAGACTGTCGAATGCCAGACTGGCGACGAGTCCATTGCAGCGTCCCTGGCTGTTGATGGTGGCTTCCCGGCATTGTGAAGTTCTGTATTGAGCATGGCCAGCTTTTGATCCTGACCTCCTCCCTGTCCGCCAACTTAGAACAAGCACATAGCTTGTGAAAGACAGGTCATTGTTCACATATTCCGTAGCCAGGTCTTGCGCAAACCATCCGCTTCAGCACCAGCTCCGTGCAGAGTCCGCAATTTACAGCGACTTTGCATGGTTCATCTCTATATTGTCAGCAGGCCTCTGCAGGGGGTGCATCTCCTATGCCTGGCCTGCTCCGTGAGCGGGGCGCCATCCATGGTAACATTGCGCAGGTACTCTCCAGGGTGATGGTCGTCCACACAGCACTATGCGCAAAGATAGACAACCTTGCACCACTAGAGTAGGAATATGTCACTGATTTTGAGTCACTTGGTCTGCAGATTGACGAGGTCATCAGTCAGGCGGAGGCCACTAAGGGGGCGCTGGCGGCACAGAAAACTCTGTTCTTGGATGTCCAGTCTCGGCTTAAGGTCCTCGGAGACCGCTTCCCAGTTGTACGAAATGTACTAGGTAAGGCCCTTGACTTGCCTACCATGATGGCTCATTATGCATCCTTTGATGTGCTGCCATTTTGGTCCTCAGGATCCCCAGAATCAGCACCGTCACATTGTCTCATCCAGCTCTCACCTTATGCTAGCCTGTCATGCAACTTATACAACCCACAGCATCAGCTCTGAACCTGATCAAAACTCCTCAGCCTGCATCTGCAACGAGTGGTGCAGGTGCAATTCGGAGACGACGGAACAGGGACACAATCATCCTTTCGGCTGTCATCACTGCCTGCACGCTCTTCCTGATCATCTATTGGATATCAAAATGACACTCTTGCGTCTATTGCTACGTCCACCTATGCCATCTGCCTGGCTGTAACGGCACCCAAAGCCAATTGTGGAGTACCACGGTCAAGCACCACATCATAAGTGTGTGTATAATCTGTGAATTCAGTGCCACACTTGTACAGACACTGTGAACCCCGTTCAAGACGGTGTTTGAGCAGAGCATGTGTCAAGCGAGCAGCTTTTAGAAGCTGAAGTCCTACTAGCCTTCTGCAAGCGGCAGGGCAATCCCAACACCTGACCACACTCAGATGCAGGCTTAGTAAAAGTTCTCAGCTTGGGCATCATTGCAGAGTGCTGGATTGGCGCGGCGGTGCGATAATTGTATCATGGATGGCTTTATTGAGTCGATTGGTGCGAATGGCAGGCGGATATTGCAGGCAAGGAATGACTTGCATAGCCAAACATGTAAACCGGTAACCTCACAACTTGACATCGTTGTCTTGGCAATTTGTGTGCAACATCGGGGGCAGAACAATGATTGCAGAGCTTGGAAAGCAGAAAGAAGCAGACAATTGGGACTTGCACATCCTTTCCCCCTGCTTGGTATGTGCAGCGTGCCTCTGCAAGGTATTGCTGGAAGCTTATGCCTTAGCAGGGACCCCATCCCCACGCCGTCCATCCTCGCCCTGGCTCCGAGTGGAGCAGGGGCCGTTGTGGTGGTCGCGGCAGTGGCTGCTGCCCTCCTCGCCTTCGTCTGCAGAGCTGGACTCGTCGCTGCTACTCTCGCCCACCGGCTTCTCCTTGTGAAAGATGCAGCACTCTGCAGCAAGCGCAGGCGAGCAGCAGCTTGCGCGTTCAGCTGTAGCTCAGCCACCGCAGATTGTCAACCAAGGCCTGCCCAACGCTATTGTCGCCCGGCTTGTCACTGCCAGCATAAGCACGAGTACAGATCTAGGCGGACATGTAAGAATATTGGAGGAGGCAGAGCTACCACAAGAAGGGCTATCTACCCTCGGTAATATGAAACGGGAGCACCGTGCACGGTCTCCGGTTCTCACTTTTGGAGCTCTTGCGTCCGAGGCCCTCGTTGTCGACGGTGTCCGGCTGCCACGTCACGCGCTTCTTGCGGCGTGGCCGCAGCCGCAGCACCACGCGCTCCTCTGCACGCCGCCAAGGGCGGTGGCGTCGCATCGGATCAGCATGCCCCCACCGGCGTGGCAGCCGGCAGCGCCGTTGCCGCGCGACGTCCCAGAGACAGTCGGAGCGGAGCCGCAGGCAAGACGCTGCACAGGCGGTGGCATCGAAAGCTCCGAAGCTTCGAGGCTCCGGAGCCGGCGCGCTCACCTGGCGGCTTATCCTCCACCACGCAGGTGAGCGTGGCGCTGGCGCTGCCGGCGGCGGCGGCGGCGGCGACGGGGACGAGGCTGCCGCGGCCTCCCGCCTGCGCCATGCACCGAGGCGGCTCCCGGCGGCGGTTTTTTTTTTTTTTTTTTTTTTTTTTTTTTTTTTTTTTTTTTTTTTTTTTTTTTGGCGGCGGCGGCGGCGGGCGGGGCGGCGGCGGCTGCGGCGGTGTGCCGGATTCAGTTGCAGGGTTGGAAAGCCAGAGTCTGGCAAGTCAGCTTCATGAGCCGTGGATCGCTAAACCCCTAAACCCCTAAACCCTTAACCCCTAAACCCCAAACCCTTAACCCTTTTGGAAGGTGTAAGGTCGTCCAGAAGGAAAGAAGAAAGGCGCGCGGGGCGCATGAAATGAAAAGGGAGGCCAATTCAAGCCAATACACAGTTCAAGCAGAGGCGAGTGCAAACTAAAGAAGAAGCAAGGCGACATAATACAGAGACCTAAACTAAGGTGCCTAAGGTGACATTAGTACCCACGGGAGAGCGGAAAGGAAGGGCTCTCCCGTCCAGGTAGGGGCTGGGAAAGGAAGTGGCTCTCCCAATGGGGGCTATGGCTGTAAAAAGCCAGCCCGACGAGAATCGACAACGCGTCGAAGATCCGAAGGCCGAAAGGCGCTTGAAATACGCAGTTAAGCACGAGACTAAGCACGAGAAAGAAAGAGGGAAGAACTCTTCCAGTTCGAGGCCGATGGCTGTGATTGGCCAGCCCAGACGAAGGACGAGCGCAGTGCGAGGGGCCAGACAAAGCGCTGAAGCACACAAGTAGACTCAGGTGGTGCCAGGGAAAGCGCTAAAGCTAGCACACATGGAGTCAAGCAGCTACGAAATACTCAGTAACCCCTGCTAAGCAGCCGCAGGTCGGAGAAACTGGTCTCCTGGTGGCGAGACCCCTGGCCAGTGGTTCCTGCTTGAGCAGCAGTCATCCAAAGGGGACGAGGGCTGTGGAAAGCTAGCCAGAAAAGAGTGGACAAAAGGTCCGAAGGGGCCTGGAGCTCCGGGGTAACTGCAAGCCACGGCATGCCTTCGATCAATCAGGAGGTGGGGCCCCTGGGCTGCAGCCACATTCTTTACGCTTCCCGGCATCTTTGGAGCTTGTTTAGCCTGGTCATTGGCTAAAATTCAATCAGTCCTCGTCCCCTTGGGAAGAGCTGCTACTTTCAACCACAAGGGCCAGAAGGGACAAGCCTGAGATTCTGTGCGTCAGAAGCAGGGTCTCGACGGAGGGCCCAATGCAGAGGGACGAATGCAGAGCAACGGACGATGACGGCGTTCAAGAACAAGTGCCACTGTCAGCTCGTACTGGTTGCCACTTCATTGCCACAGATGGATGACACTGTTAGCTGTGGCGGCATCCATTGAGTGCCTTCCCTGCCGCCTGTGCTGCGACCTTGTCCTGTCTCACAACCGCCCCGCCTGCTGCGAGGCAGTCAGCGATGCTTGACTAAGCCAGGCGCCAAGAGGCTTGCCAGTGTAGTGCGAGAGACCGACATGCCTGTGGCCTCAATGAAGCATCAACAGACGTGAGCTTTGCAGGGGGTAGCTTAGTCCTCCAAAGTAGCATGCTGGGCGCACTTCCCAAAGACATGGGTCGAGTGGGATGTGGAAGCCGGAACCAAGTCCTCCTTTGGCCATGAGCAATATAAGCTCCACTTGGACAGGCCGCTGTTACAACGAGCTACTGTAGGTAAGGTGATGCCTTTGACAGTTCGTCTCACACTGGCATGGAGCACAATGTCTCTTACTGGCATGGAGCACAATACTGGAGCATGGGAACTCACTCGACCTGGCCATTGGAGCTCGTTGAGCATGCTGGGGCGCGATCACTGAAAGACTGTATAGGCTTGGCCCACAGTTTTTGCAGGCGACAGTGCAGGAGAAGTGGACACCTTATGGGAGCTCAAGTAGAGCGTTGGGGCCTGGCGTCGTGCAGCCAGCATAAAGCTGGTGCCTGGGATTGCAGCCCCAATAAATAGCCACACATAACTCGTACACACTCTACACAACAACGGCCTCAGTAAGCGCCGCTACTGAGATGCTGCCAGGGCTCTGCTATTGCAGGAGCGTCTCAACACGTAGGCCGCTGTACCTGTCCTCGTCAGTGTACCACTGGCCTCGCAGATGCAAGGAGGCAGGGTCTTGAGACTCCTGCTCCAATGGCCCCAAGGGGGCGCCTCAGCTGTAGGCACATGGACCGCGAGCACCTAGGGGGCCTGCCTAGGGCTCATGAATGCAGAGCGCCGGCAGCGACCGGCGCTTGCTTTAGTAGACGCCCATGAAGTCGCGGCCATGAAGCGTGGGCGCGTCGATCGTCCTCACCGGCCCCACAAACCACTTGCGCGCGCTCGCTGCCCACCACAGGAGCGCCCCGCCCAGTACCACAGCAGCAGCTGGCAGCCACCACCAGGCAAAACAGAGCCAGCGAGCTTTCAGCAGGGGTTCCTGAAGCACTCTTATTTGCGACTGACCGATGCTACTGGCAAATTTACTGATATATGTGGTTGCGGCTGCGCTCACCGACTGGGCCGTAATTGAAGTTGTCGAGGGTAATGGGATAGATTAGTGGGACCATGAACATGATGTCGGTGTACAAAATGNGGGGA
>WELB01000285.1:9653-21944 GCA_009602725.1 Spirogloea muscicola | reverse complement strand
CGTCGCCGCCGCTGCGGCGGGCAGCCCGCGAAGCAGTAGCCGGCGGCTGCGCAGCGGCGGCGCGCTGGTCCCCATGTCTGGCCTGCCGCCGCTTCCGAAGGCCGCCTGCGGCGCCGCCTGACGATGGTCCATGGAGGGGCCCGTGGCGCCGCCGCCGCTGCTGCGGCCGCGGCAGGCCGTGGTGGACTGCCTCACCTGCCCGCTCTGCGGCCGCCTCTTCGACGAGGCCACCACCGTCTCGGAGTGTCTGCACACATGTGAGCCGTCGCTTGTCGCTGCCCTTCCCGACCTGCCGTCTGGCCACGACGCCGCGCCAGCCCGGCGCCTCGGAGCTTCGGACGGCCCTGACCGAGGATTTCAAGCGCCGTGACGGCCTTGTGGGGGATCAAGCTGGCATGCGCCGGTCAAGGCGGCCTGCAAGTCCCAGCCTTGACGGCAACTTCGGTCTTGGCAAACGCGCCCAGACTGCTCCTGGCGCCTCCGAGCGCCTGCTAGTCTGCAGCCGTGGGCGCACCTGGTGCAAGACACGACGTTTGGAGGTGCCATGCAGCTCGCCGGCACGTTTGCTAACTCTGTGTCACTGTGTGTGCTGCTTCCGCTGCCTTCGCATGCAGTCTGCAGAGCGTGCATTTACGGGAGCCTGCAGGAGGGCGAGGATAACTTCTGCCCTCGCTGCAATTTCAGCCTTGGCGGCGTGCCGTTTGAGAAGCTTAGGTACGGCTCCACAGCTGCAATTTCTGCGATTGACGTATTCGGGTCAGGGAACGAATCGCAGTGGTAGAGCCTGCATCTGTACAGATGCAGGCAGTCGCTCGAAGGTGTATTAGTCTAGTCACGAGCTGCTCAGAGCTCATGATGCTGGATGAGCATGCTATCACCCGTTGCTGCTCCTGACTGCAGCTGCTCCCTGGCTTCCGCCTGCTCAGCAGGGCAGATCGGCAGCTCTCTGACGTCATCGCCAAGCTGTTCCCTGAGGAGGTGGCCCGCCTAAGGAAGCCCGTGCCAGGCGCCGCTGCGGCGACCACCGCAAGTGGCCTTTCGAATGTGGAGGCGCGCACGGAATTGAAAGCCAACCGACTCATCCAGTCTGCAGCAGCAGCCTCCAGCGGGCTTCTGCCCTCCGGCAACAATGGAGCTCCCAGGTCTGAAGCTAACAGTCAGGGGCGACAAGACGTCAGTGCCGGGCCCCGCAATGGAGTCTGCAATCCAGAGGATGCTGCATTGGGCCAGGCAGAGGTAGGCCCATCGAGCGGCCCAGTGAATCGTAGTCCTGGTGGGCTGCACGCCAGCCTCGACCTCGGCGCACCGGCCAGGAGGCCCCCTGAGAACTCTGGTAGCCATGCACCGGAATCGCCGCCTCCACAGGACCCGCCATCCATGGCGCCACCAGGGTCCCATGCAGTCGCAGGCTTCCACCTGGGCTTCCCCATGCCAGGCATTCCAGCCTTGCGCCTGAGCCTGGACCCGCAGTCCATCCTCCAGTCATGGACCAGCGGGGCCCCAGTTTCCAGCTCGACTGCAGGCGCAGCAGTGTCCTCACAGCAGCATCACTGGCCCAATAGTGGTGCGCCAGCACCAGGGCCGGTGGCAGTAAATCCTGCTAATGCTGAACCGAAGCAGGCAATTACAGATCTGCTCGTTGCAGCATCACTCAGTAGCCGGCACCCTGCAGCGGCCAATGCCAGCTCCCAGCAGCCTGACCGGCCCTTCTTGGAGGAAGAAAGGCAGAGGCGGCCGTCGAAGGAGTCGGCAGCATCTCCGGCTAGCGAGGTTGTGGCGCTGACGCAAGATGCTGCGATGTGGATCATGCTGGAACCTGGGAACTCATTGTGAGTGTGCCTGATAAACTCCAGTGCTGCACAGCATTAACAAGCAGCTATTGATCATCACCTAGGCTGCAGGTCGATGTACCAACGCTTGATCTCATCGCATGCTTGTCCCTCAGCAATGCTTGAGGCACTAAGGCCCTGGTACAGTGTAAGCAGAGTCTCTGGCAGCGTCTGCCCTTATTCAGTCACATTTTAGAGTCTTGCTGTGCAGTCACCTGACCTGCAAAAGTATCCTTGTGCTGTGTAGTAATGGAGAAGCGGACCTCCCAGCTGTCAGCAAGCCCTACTTAAGGATCAGGTGACACACGTTGATAACTCCAAATGATGCTGTAGATGTTACCAACTTGACCAACCAGATTGACCAGTACAAGACTTTGAGATTCTCACTTGCTGCGTCTTGACGCATTGAACCTTGTATTGGCAGGGACCCTGCCATGCCAGTCTCGATTGTGAAGAAATTCCTGGCAGCGAAGCTGTGCCTCTCTAGTGAGAGCGAGGTGATGAGCCAAATCCGCTCGAAGCAAGTGTCCCAATAGCCGAGTTTATCAATACAATTCACCTTTATGCTGTATCTCATTGAGGTCACAAGAGTCAACACCTCGATAATCAATCAGCCGACACTGGCCTGCAAATATTTGCATGGCGTGCTGGAGTCCCTGAGCCTGATGATTGATGCTTTGTGGTGCAGCTGGAGATCAGCTGCCGTGAGCAGCACCTCATCCCAAGCCTGCCCTTGGAGCACGTCCGCAACATCTGGTTCGCACATGCACTGGCGCCGCAGCAGGCAGCGAAGCAGGCCACTCCTACTGATGGTGTCGAGTCCGTTGAGCAGGCCAGCCAAGAGGTCCTTCGCAGCCTGCTCATTGTGCTCACATATAGGAGGCAGCCAAAGCAACGGTTGAACCTTCCCACTGTTAGCATGTCTCAGCAGCACCAGCAGCGGAAGTGACTATACTCTGGACGCCTGATGAGTTGCTCGCAGTAGTCTGCTGCTCTCAGTAAAGGAGCAAACGTCCTCCTTAAGCTCCTTGCGTCTTCCTTGCAGGCTCTGAGTCCAAACTTTGACTCTGCTCTTCACTTACAAGCCACTAAGCCCACTCTGAGCAGCCCACTTGGCAACGCATGCTTTCTCGATGCCTCGAACCAGTGTGTTGCAAGAATAAGTTGCTAACTTGGTGCAGCAGCCTTTCTCTGGATAACCTGAAGTCCACTTCTGCTGCCTGCCTGTCTCACATCCTCCTCATGAAAGAATGGGGGAGAAGTACCAGCGCGACAAAACACACCTAGGTTTGGAGCACGGTTAGGAACGATCTGAGAGTACATCACATGGGATTCAAGCTCAAATGTCGCAGCTGCTTCCCTAGCGCAAAGCAACGCCTCAAGCACTTTGCTCTCACAGAACAATGTGGGTCATATGGCATCCATCCATCCTCTGATATTTGCATGAGGCTCCCATCAGGCCTGGCAGTAGACAAACGATTATGCATGTTTCGAATGTCGTGATGCACTTAGCAAGGGCCCCTTGGACCTCACTACTGCTGAATGTAGTATAATTTGGTGAATCAATTGGGCGGGATGGGTGACCATCCCGCCCGGGCTGGGATGGGTGACCATCCTCCCGTCTCATTGGGGCGGGTAGCTAAGGGAATTCCAGCGTCCCGCAAGCCATCGTTGCCTGCTATAGAACGCGGCTATCATTGAGTCTACAGCGCTCCCAGGCACTCGCGATACACCAGCGTGCTGGGCGTGCATTAGGCTAGGCTAATGGCTTCCGTGGTGGTGGTCTTGCTTCTCAGCTTAGCTTGTCAGATGTGTATGTGCTCACTCGAGGATATTAGTGCCGCCCTTAGCCAACTCATTACCCCGTTACCAGGACACTTGTAAGGCCAGAATTGGGCCGAGAGAGTCTCCCCGGATGATGGAGGCCTCGGGCACATCGGGCTTACTCCACATTTGAGGCCACGCGGCGCTTCCGTGCGCCCTGGCCATGGCTGCCACCCATCTTGGGTAAGCGCGGAGCCTGTGCTGTCTGTCTGACTGGCCGAGTGAGATCTTGAATTGTCTGCCCCATGAGCGGGTCTGCATCCGTGCTGCCGCGACGAGGGCGGTCTGCTGGGCCTGTGGAGAAGGGCAAACGGCCGATGGAGGACTCTGACTGGAAAAAACAAGAATCTGAGAATGTAGACTACAGCAGACAGGAGCAGGCACAGGAGAAGCCAGAGCAGGAAGACTTACAGGTTATGGGCCCGTAGGGCGGCTCGCTTCCTGTCCGCAGCCCCAGACTATCTCGACAGACGAACTGGATACTGTGGAAATAAACATGACAACAATACTGCAGTATAGAGGAGTTTGGATGCTGTAGAACCCAGCCAAGATCGTGGGTGATGTCGGCCCACTTTGAGAGATATCTCATCAGCCACAGCAATCCTGATGGCTAACATGACTCATGAAGAATGAGTTGGGGTTGTCAACAAACCTCTAGCCAGTCAGATTTGGGGACATTCGAAGTGCAAATTCGAGATCAGAGGTACTGATAGGGCCTGAAAGGTACTGATTGGCTATCTTAGTATGCGTCTTAGGGACCGTAGGAAGGAGGAGGATGAGCAGAACAAAGAATTTGTAAACAAAGTGCAGTCTTTGGCACTTCTATTACATGATAATGGAGAGGAGGTGTCAGTACGACATCAAGTTCTTGCCATTCTTATGGAACTTACCATCAGATTATGCCACTGTGAGAGATTCATTGCAGAAGATCGGGCAAAGCTGAGCTGACTAAGAAGATTTGCTGGCTTGTCTCCTTCACAAGGAGAGGGAGTTGGAGCTGCAAAAGCGCCATCTGACAGGTAATCTGACAAAAATTCTGACAGGTACTTAGATAGCTCTGGTAGCTAAACAGCACTCTCAACGAGACCTGCGCCAACATCTGATGCAATTCAGGAGCCACCACCAAGCTGTCGACCGCCAAGTCCGACAGGGAATTGTGGCAGTAGTCGCCAGACTGAAGATCAGTTCTCAGGCTGGACCAGGAATCCCATGTACCCAAGACATGTTCCTACTGTCGTGAGCTTGGAGATGTAATGCTGTCAAAGTAAAACTGGTAGGCCAAGCATGTCTGCTGGCTAATTAATGGTGGAGCACCACATCATCTTAGTTACAGGCGGGATTGGCTGCATAACTATCGATCTGTTCCTGCTTTCAAGATACTTGGGCGATGACAGTGTGCAGCCTGCTTTGAGAAGAGGAGAAGTGCAGCTGCAAGTGCCTACCTTCAATAGCGCTGAGATGCACTTCTCCTCTTCCCACAGCACGCTGCACACTGTCATTGCCCAGATATATCTTGAAAGCAGGAACAGATTGATACTTAAAAGCCAATCCCGCCTGTAAGTCAGATGATGTGATGCTCAATTAGTCAGCTGTGATAGCTTAGCGTATCACACTTGATCGATGATATCACCTTCTATGCTTGTTAATTAGCACTTGTCAGCTGACAAGCACTCAGATATGCTCGATATAATCTTCGACGCATCTAATGATTTGGCACATATTAAAATCTAGCTGCTATTATTGTGGAATGAGCAAGATATGATCATGACACAGATTCTGTGCAGATTTGAAGTGCTGTGACTTGGTATATATCTGTGAAATGTAGAACTGGCTATATGTGCTTGCAACAATAACAAGTATAGTTTACATATTATGGGAAGATGAGCCAGGGATCATGGCATCACCTGCTTACAAAATCCTGACAAAGAGTGCAACCTTGCAACCATCACTTCACTGCTGTAAGCAGGAATGACAAGGTACTGGATGCCGTGATGCTGCTCTTTCAGTCTGCCAACTCAGGCTCAAAGGAGATGTATGAATCTCTGGAGGTGCAATATGAGGACACATACACTACATAATAACCCACTGCAGATTGTTCCCTAACAGGCTGACCAAAGCGCGCAACTAACATATGATGCAGGATGCAAAATATTGACACTTGAATTTGGAAAAGACATCACCGTACGAACGCCAAATTTGAAGTCTAAGAGCGTGAGCAAATGAAGGCCAATTTGCAGACTATGTTCGATTATGGCAGATGGAATGTCAATATTCGAAATCCTTGGACAACTGAACAGATTCGGAGCTATTATTCTGCGCAATGATCACATTATGTATACAATGTCTGAAATCATGGTGCAGTGTAAGGGTGGAATTGCCTGCACGATGACCACCAGTGCTATACCAAAAGGAGGTTTGGTATGCTACTTGGTGACTATGCTTCTGCCAGACATGGCAGCCAATCTCACTGACCACCGCGCAGACGAAGCACAAGGTGAAGTGTTGACTCCTTCTGGATGTTGTAGTCGGCAAGCGTGCGGCCATCCTCAAGCTGCTTGCCAGCAAAGATGAGGCGCTGCTGGTCGGGCGGGATACCCTCCTTGTCCTGAATCTTGGTCTTGACGTTGTCAATGGTGTCGCTGCTCTCCACCTCCAGCGTGATAGTCTTGCCCGTCAAAGTCTTCACGAAGATCTGCATGCCTCCACGCAGGCGCAGCACCAGGTGTAGCGTGGACTCCTTCTGGATGTTGTAGTCAGCAAGCGTGCGGCCGTCCTCGAGCTGCTTGCCAGCGAAGATGAGGCGTTGCTGGTCGGGCGGGATGCCCTCCTTGTCTTGAATCTTTGTCTTGACGTTGTCAATGGTGTCACTGCTCTCCACCTCCAGGGTGATGGTCTTGCCCGTCAAAGTTTTCACGAAAATCTGCATGCCTCCACGGAGGCGCAGCACGAGGTGGAGCGTGGACTCCTTCTGGATGTTGTAGTCGGCCAGCGTGCGGCCGTCCTCGAGCTGCTTGCCGGCGAAGATGAGGCGCTGCTGGTCGGGCGGGATGCCCTCCTTGTCCTGAATCTTGGTCTTGACGTTGTCGATGGTGTCGCTGCTCTCCACCTCCAGAGTGATGGTCTTGCCAGTCAGAGTTTTCACAAAAATCTGCATGCCTCCACGCAGGCGCAGCACCAGGTGGAGCGTGGACTCCTTCTGGATGTTGTAGTCAGCAAGCGTGCGGCCGTCCTCGAGCTGCTTGCCAGCGAAGATGAGGCGTTGCTGGTCGGGCGGGATGCCCTCCTTGTCCTGAATCTTGGTCTTGACGTTGTCGATGGTGTTGCTGCTCTCAACCTCCAGCGTGATGGTCTTGCCAGTCAGAGTCTTCACGAAGATCTGCATGGCGGCGGTGGCGGCGGCGGCGGCGGCGGCGGGGCGCAAGCTCTGCTAGGCGGCGGTGGTGGTGCGGCGGTGCGAGGGCTCGACCTTGTGGAGACAGGTCGTGACTATGGAGGCCTGGACGCGGTCCTGACCTTTATGGAAAGGGTTGCTCCCAGCGGTGACTTATATTCGACACTTATCGGCAACTAAAACCAGTGATTCCTCTTGATTGCCTCTTCAGGCCCCGCAGTCGCTGCTTAGATCGTATTTTGGCCCCTTCGAACCTTGTCAATTCTTTTCGGGCTGGCTTCTCACAGCCCTTGCCCCCATTGGGAGAGCCACTTCTTCTTGAGGACTGGTATTTTCCAGAAAGGAGCCGTTGCGCTGGAGACGCTCCACATCGGTCACAGCTACGGGAACCTTCCGGGCGCGAGTCCGGTCCTCGATGGGTCTCGATGGGGCGGTTGACAGAGCTGTTAGTGCGTTATGCTCCGACTCCTTCAGACCTTGTCCATTCTTTTGGGCTGGCCTCTCCCAGCCACCAGTTAATCTGGCCGCGCTTGCTCGTAATGCACGGTTATGGATCTTCCTTTGGCTTTGGACATTGTCCATTCTGTTTTGGGCTGGCTTTGCCAGCCCCTCCTCTCTTGCCCCAAAGCAAGCGCGGCCAGATTAACTGGTGGCTGGGAGAGGCCAGCCCAAAAGAATGGACAAGGTCTGAAGGAGTCGGAGTATAACGCACTAACAGCTCTGTCAACCGACTCTCAGTAACCTCTCGTCAGTAGATGCAAATCTGAGTAGCTAGCAGGCGGAAAGACGTCGCCCTGACGGAAGCCGGAGGCCGCCGCCAGAGCGCGGCCTGCGCGCAAGTGGACCGCAAAAGCTAGGGACCGCTGCAAAGAGACGGCCAGGCGCATCCGGTAAACTTGGGCGAGGGACCCGGCGACATGGAAGCCAGGCTGCTCGCCTTGCTGCCCGTCGCGGCGGGCCGCTGCTCGCCGCGCAAGGCGGTGAAGGAGGTCCAGCCATTTGGCGCCAAAGGCGCCGTGTACGTCGACTGCGAGTGGGATAAACTCGTCGCCTACCGGGTGATCTGAGTACTTGCGCTCCTTTGCGGCGGCCGCTTGGCGGACGGCGTAGCCCGCCTCCTCCGCCGAGCGTGTTGCGCTCCTGGAGAGAAGTGGCTCTCCCAATGGGGGCAAGGGCTGTGAGAAGCCAGCCCGAAAAGACTTGACAAGGTTCGAAGGGGCCAAAGTACGAGCTAAGCAGCGACTGCGGGGCCTGAAGAATCCAAGGAGTCCGTTGTGACGACGTCGGCAATGAGCCGAGGCCCCCCGCCGAGCGCGCTAGCGACGAGATCGGCGCGCCGGGTGTGGAGGCGGCCGTCCGCCCCAGCAGTCAGAGGCCCCGCAGTCGCTGCTTCGCCCGTAGTCTGGCCCCTTCGAACCTTGTCAGTTCTTTTTTGGGCTGGCTTCTCACAGCCCTTGCCCCCATTGGGAGAGCCACTTCTTCTCTATGGGCGCGCACTTCTCTCTGATCCTGCTAAGCGGCCGCGTGGCCGTCGCCGGGCGAAAGGGGGCGTGGAACAACCAACGCGCGTGGCGCCTCCGATGCTGGTCCATCGAAAAATCGGACGGGTTTTGTGCGTGAAAAGAGGGACCATCTATAGGCGACGTCTGTCTAACCCGACGCTAGTCGCGGGGAGAGGAAAGAAGAAGTGGCTCTCCAAATGGGGGCACGGGCTGTGAAGAAGTGGCACTCCCAATGGGGGCAAGGGCTGTGAGAAGAAGTGGCTCTCCCAATGGGGGCAAGGGCTGTGAGAAGCCAGCCCGAAAAGAATTGACAAGGTTCGAAGGGGCCATAGCCTCTTCAGGCCCCGCAGTCGCTGTGAGAAGCCACCCGGAAAAGAATTGACAAGGTTCGAAAGGGCCAAAGTACGAGCTAAGCAGCGACTGCGGGGCTGTGAGAAGCCAGCCCGAAAAGAATTGACAAGGGGACAGAGGAAAGTAGTCCTTTTTCCGAAGGAAGAAAGGGCTCGCCCATTGAGGATATGGGCTGGAAAAGTGTCCTTTTTCCGGCTCCTCTTTCTTTGGCTTTGGACATTGTCCATTCTTTTTTGGGCTGGCTTTGCCAGCCCCTCTTCTCTATGGGCGCGCACTTCTTCTGGAAAATTTCGTGTATTTGAAACAAACGAAGGCCAAATGGCCAAGTACAAAGGCAAGCACATCTTAAGACCTACATAACTTACAGTAAATTGACCCGCTCAGAAACCACGGGTCAAAACATAAAGGTCGCTAACCGATGCCTGGATACTAGATGGCAGATACGAAGCCCTTCTGCCACCAACTAGAGCTCGCCCAGCTTTCTGGTGCAAAGCATTAGCCTGAGCACGCTGCAAACAGGCCGAAACTCGCCGTCGCAACAACGACAGATAAGCAGCTGGCAAGCCCATCTCAGCCGGGAACACATCTGCATGTCGTGTGTAGCCTAGATTGGCTATGTTTTGAAGGGGAGTAAGGAAACGAGGACCTAAGCAGCCAAAGATGTCGATTGCCGCTGGCAAGAGCTGATCACATCGGGGGTAATCGGAGTAGTGCTGCAACTTTTTTTGTTCAGCACTGCCCACTGCGTGGCCACCAATGTGTGTCGATGCTGGACCTTTATAGGCCTCCGTACCCACAATATCGACCAAAGCCCTTGGTCCTCCACCAGGTTGCACGCCCACAATGTCAAGTGTGCGGCGATGATGACGTCCCTGGGCATCCGTGGTAATAGGCATGATGTTGTTCAATTCCACGACCGCACGATACCCGGAAAGGGGCGGGGCCGCCGGCTGGGCTGTCCAGAAAATAAGAAGAAGCAAGCGCGGCCAGATTAACTGGTGGCTGGGAGAGGCCAGCCCAAAAGAATGGACAAGGTCTGAAGGAGTCGGAAAATAGAAATAGCTCTTCTCAAATGTAAGCAATGGCTGTCCGAAAACAAGCTTTTCCAAAAAGGATTGTGCCAATACAATGTACAAACAGCAACAACGCGTCCAAATTGACTGGTGGCTGTAAGAGGCCAGCCCAAAGGGCTGTGAAAAGCCAGCCCGAATTTGCCGGAAAGAGATGATCCAGAAAGATAGAGAAGGCGCGCGGCGCGTACTAGAGAAAAGGGTGGCCATATTCAAGCCAATAATGCAGCAACAGCGCTTCCAAATTGACAAACATTATAATATTCAGGTAAAAGCTAGTGCAGAAAGCAAGAAGTGCTAGTGCAGACGAGGATGCGGGCGGGCCGCCGCGTCAGGCGCAGGCGGCGCCCCGTCAGCAGTGGCGGAACAAGCCGGCACTGGGCTCGCCCAGTGCCCCGCTTACCATGCAGAAAGAGAGAGCGTGGCCAAATCAAGCCAATACATTGATCAGACAAAAAGTAGTGCAGAGAAATGGGGGCCATGTCAACCCCTACTTCGGCATCTGCTGGTACCCTCCTCCGACCCGTTCCTCCTGTCAAAGCTCAGAAGAATACAGCGCCTGTAAGAAGAAGCAGCTCTTCGTAAGGGGCGAGAGCAGTGAGAAGCCAGCCCCTAGAGAAGAGCGCTTCCTAGTTAACTGGCGGCTGTGAGAAGCCAGCAAAAAAGAATGGACAAAGTCTGAAGGGGCCGGATAGCCCATAGAGTATTCAACAGGTCCAAAGGAGCCGGTATCCGTGAAAGCTCTTACAAAGGAGCAGCAGCTGAAGGTGCTTGACCTGCCCGCCCCGCTATCCGTGCTATGACCAGCAACAAGCTCGATGCAATATAGCTTGGACTTCCGACTGCCCAGCTTTGATGCAGATGTTTCGCATGCGAGTGTCTCTTGAGCAGCCACAGTCTTCTCCTGGGCGCCCTCTCGGGGGCTGTCGGGCTTTGCGTTGTGCCTAGTCATGCCTTATACCACATCTATTAAAAGCTGGCTGTCAAGATTATAAGTCCGGCTCCTTCGTTGAGCTGCTCGCCTGACAGCGACAGCCGGTTTTCATTCCATCCTGGCAACATCTCACCCCAACGCTTAGAGCTCTTCTGACCAGGCCACTGCACTTATAGGCGACTTCGCCTCCATTGAGAGGCTGTCATATGGCCAGTAAGCTCATCGAAAGCATGCCTGACTGTTTATGTGGGAGGTCCTTCAAGTAGTCAAGGGCCAGCCTGGTTGGGCCTCTTGTGATTCTCTATCACAGGTAGTCCTTCTAGTCCTCCTCTAGCAGCTCCAGCAGCGGACGCAGGACAGGTCGATAAGGCCCCAATTGACACTTGCAGCCCTCTTTGCCCCCCTCGCCATCCCTCCTGCCACTGCTGCTGCCCACTCCTCTAGCAGCTCCAGAAGCAGACACAGGACAGGTCGACAAGGCCCTCATCGGCACTTCCGGCCTTCCTTTCCATTCCCGCCATCCCTCCTGCCACTGCTGCTGCTCCACTCCTCTAGCAGCTCCTGCAACGGACGCAGGCCACGTCGACAAGGCCCTCATCGGCACTTCCGGCCCTCCTTCCCCCCCATGCCATCCCTCCTGCGGCTGCTGCCCCACTCCTCCTATAGCAGCTCCAGCAGGACAGGTCGGCAATGCCCCAATCGGCACTTCCGGCCCTCTTTTTCCCTCCCCTCCAGTCCTCCTGCCACTGCTACTGCCTCAATCCTCTAGCAGCCCCAGAAGGACCCCAGGGGCTCTGCCGGCCCTCCTTTCCCCCCCCATCTCTCCGCCTGCCACTGCTGCCGCCCTGCTTCTCCAGCAGCTCCAGTAGCTGCTAGATGCTAGCTGCTACGTCATTGATGTGCTTTGCATTTGTACTTGGCCATAGTGGCCTTCGATTGTTTCAGATACACGAAATCTCTTCCTTCTCACTCGGGGATATTAGTGTTCCCCTTAGCCAGCTCATTACCAGTTAAAAGGACATTTGTAAGGCAAGAATGGCCTCCCTTTCAATTTCATGTGCACCGCGCGCCTTTCTCTCGGGTTTATGGAGTAGTGTAGTTGGTTGCTCTTGTACACCAACATTCTCATTTCTCATCACCATATTGTTTCACCAATTCAAGAGTCGCAGGTCTCGTCTCCCACTGCAGTAGACTCCTCTCAACTGCTGTACTGTCTTCCACTCTGCCTTTCCTAACATCAAGAGTACATTTCTGCTCAATCAATTGCGCTTGCCAGCAGGGTCACATAGCCTGTACCCCGAGAGAGAGAGAGAGAGAGAGAGAGAGAGAGAGAGAGAGAGAGAGAGAGAGAGAGAGAGAGAGAGAGAGAGAGAGAGAGAGAGAGAGAGAG
>WELB01000284.1:132900-142989 GCA_009602725.1 Spirogloea muscicola | reverse complement strand
TCTCTCCCTCTCTCTCCCTCTCTCTTCCTCTCCCCCTATCTCCTTCCCCTTGCTTGCTGCCCAGCTCATTCCCCAGCGACTGCTCGCTTGTTCGTTGCACTGAGCGGGCCTCCTCCTATGTGGGGCTCCTCCTGTAGGCTGCTGGCGCTCCTCATCGCGTCCATCTTCATCCCAGTCGACCCCGACTTCGGCCCGGGCCTCAGGCTCGCCAGGTGCGGCGCCCACTTGCGCTCTCTGCCGCCAGCCACATCGTTGGCCGCCTCGCCTGCAGGCAGCTCACGGGCCTGGCGGGCAGAACTGCAGGTTCATTGTGGACAACGCCAAGGACCACTTCCCCGTCTCTGTCGTCGTTGAGGAAGATGCTCAGCTGGACGCCGACAAGACCTACGGTCCGTCTCAGCCGCTGCTGTCACACGTTGACTCCCTCTCATAGCTCTTCATGCGGCCGTGCTGACGTGGTGGCATTGGTGAGCTGCGGTGGCGCAGTCATCGGGCTGGAGCCGCACAGCGTGCTGCCGCTTGGGTGCCTCGCCTTCAACCGTATCGCGCCGCTCGTGCCCCTCCGCAACATCCGCTGCCTTGGCAGCTCCGCCGTGCGACTCCTCCCCTCCCTCCTCTCCGTAGGCTTTCCTGCAAGCTGCCATGCAAACTGGCCCTCCGCTCTCCTCTCTCCGCCGACTGCGAGCACTGGTGGCGGTTGCGGGGGGCATGCTGCAGCTGGACTGGGTGCCAATTGTGAGGCACGTTTGGACGTGGCTCGGCTTCTCGCCCGTGTCCAAGCGTGCATTTGCCGACCTCCTCAGGCGCCATATTTCATGTGTTGTCATCCCTGGCGGTGTTACTGAGTGCCTTGTCATGAACCCCGACACTGAGGTCAACCTGCCTGCTCACCCTCCTTCCCCTCTTTTGCTCCTTCTCCTCCTCTTCTCTCTCTCTCTCTCTCTCTCTCTCTCTCNGGCCCGGCGCTAGCAGCCGCGGCCAGCCATGGCGGCCGCGCCGAGCAGCCGACGCCCAGCCGCGCCTCTCGAATTGCGGACGCCGGCGGCCTTGCGGCGACTGCAGAGACCGCCCTGCGGAAGCAATCCGGCGTCTGCGGCGGCGGCGTCTGCGGCGGCGGCGGCGGCGGCGGCGGCGGCCCGGCAAAGGTGGGTAGGGCTTAGGATTAGGGTTTGGTTTGGGCTTTCCAAACAAGGCTTCTAGTTGCTGATTGATCTCGCTTTATGACTTGCACTTACTGACTAGAGATAACTGACAGCCCGCTTGCTGACGTCTCAAAGGCTAGCATCCTGCTTTTTGCGCCATCCGGCCCATCCAGACCCTTGTCCAATCCTCTGGGCTGGCCTCTCACAGGCACTGCTGTCAGAGTGGAGGAGCAATGTTTGATCATGATCCATCACACACAAAACAAAATGACTCATGGAAGCTCGCAGCTGACGCTCGTGCGCTTCCCTTCAGCGTTCCCCATGCATCACGCATCAAGTACGCCTTCTCGCCAAGCTTTTCCGCTGCCTCGCTGTCTCCTCCTCTGTGCTTGCTGTATATGGACTCAGCCACCCATGAGACACTGCTGACGAGTAGCCATGCTTCGTCCTTTTCGATCCCTTTCTTCTATTCGATGGAAGCTCAGAGGGCAGGCAGGCCGAGCATTGGCCGTTGGCTGCAGAGGCGGCTGAAAGATCTAGCTCTACTTAAACAAGGCGAGAGTTGTTAGTATTGTCGGCCAATGTGACGTCTCTGCACATGGCATTCAAGTCACCATGACACGAAAGTCATGCGGCTCAAAGAACCGGCAATGACAGTCCCTTTACTTTCCCTGCAATTGGTCACAAACCTTTAATTTTGAGTATGTAATCAGTACGGCAAGACACAGCCAGACAGTGGACATCAGCTTCTTCAGAGTCCTGTAACTGCTGGAACTGATTTATCAGTAAGCAACTGACTCGGTAACCTCAACCAATGTGCAATGACTTTCCCAAAAGGCCAGGAGCGCATGGATATCTGCTGCATACTAAGCAAGAGCAGCACTCATAAGCACTACAGCTGCTCGCAGTTGTGGTGGAAATGCGACACCAAAGAGTATTTATATCGCCCTTCAAAACGGCTCAGAAGCCTGCAAACATGTTGCACCTCTTGGAATGGCATGTAAGACTTTAGGCAGAAGACAAGATGTGACACCCATGGTTCCAGGTTGAGCCTGTTGCCAGCAGTACGAGTTGCAGGCAATGTTTCCTAAGAGTCCATTCAACTCCAGGGCACAGAGCCAAGGACTTGTCGTGGCAAACAACTGGCAGCTCGCTGAGTTATGCCAAGCTCGCAGCAAAGCGGCTGCAGGCCCGGAGTGCCCAGCAGGCTGAGCCCACAGATGCTGTAGAAGGTGTGGAGCAGGTCTGCGTGTGCCTCAGGCCACTTGCTGAAGCCGCCACTCTCCTGCTGGCTCACTCAACAATGATCGTCAGCATGGCGCTTGACATTTCATAACCTGCTGTGCAGCAAACTTTTCCTTTCGACAGCATCCTAGTTCTGTTGTTCCATTGTGACATACGAGGGGGGGCGAAAGGTGACTGTTTACATGCTCCCTCACCGCCCAGAATGTGGAGTGCGGTACTCACAAACTACATGCTCAAACGGCAGATAGCGAGACCTTCTGAATATGCTAACATAATGCTACAACAGAAATTGCAAGCTAGCTAGGCCACCATCGAGATTGTCCTCACCTTCTGGCATGTAAAGAGAAAGTTGCAAAGAGCCCCCTTGTCGACCAAATCGTATGCACCCAGCATTTGGAGTGAAGCGCCAACCCTATGGACAGTGCACGAGTTGACACACACAACAAGTGAAAATCCCTACTCGTGTTTCAAAGGCAAACTCTAGCACTGGTACAGATTCACCACCACAAGCTTCCTGTTCATTATGATAGAGCCACAACAGGTTTGGAGGAAGCCTCATCGTTCTGTCTGAGTGGGATTCCCTGGCCTTTGTGCACTTGTGCAAAGGGATAATGACTTAAAATATCTGACAGTGCTCCACAGCCAGCATCACTTAAAGGCTTGGACGAAGGATCATACTGCCTCACCAGAATGAATAGCAGGAGTCTGCATCCTTATTTGTGCGCCCTTTGAGCCCGCCTCCATCACTGTCTTGCTTCTGTTTGATAAGCATCCAAACAGCACCAAGGTTTCTCCATCATACATCTTCTTGAGCCCATTCACTCCTAAGTGGAAGTCAAGCATTATCAACCTTCAAAGTACAGAAAATCATATGGAGTAGCGACTCACAGCAGAATCGAGCAACTGAGTACATATCACTACTTCCTTCGAACAACCAGAAGGTGCTAAGAAGAAAGCGGACCTGTAAGCACCACCCAATGAGCTCGTCTGGCACTGATTGAGCCGACCATTGCTCATTGCAACCGGCTGCAGGTTCATCCTTGTTTGGTCTGGCTTGGCTTCCTTGTGCATCTTCAGAGCTGGCCTGCTCAGCAGTGAGCTCTGATGTAGACTCCCACGCATTGTCACTTACAGAAGGTTCTAGTTGCTCTTGCATTTGGCAAAGCGCTTGAGCTTCTGCGCTTGCTTCTGCTCCATGCTCGGCACTTTTTTCTATTGTGGCGGGCTTGCACGTCATCAACCTCTGGGCAGCAAGAGCGCAGTATGTTGCACCACCTATTGTTGACCATGAAACTTGTCATATTCTCAAATGCTCTCCTTTCTTTCCATGAATACAACTAATTAAAGAGCAGAGCAGTCATTACACAGCAGAGGACAGTAATTTGATCAACACTATCATCCACATCGGCATCTGCCACGCTAAATATCTCAATCTCTATCCTCCCAGACACATCTGGCAGCTCACCATGGGACTCGCAGCCAGGTCTCAGACCAAACCCGCTGTCATATGACTGGAAATCGCAACCAGATCAGTACTGGTCAATACATATCATTAATTTTCTCGTCACATGTGACATGCAGTCAATATTACTCACATATAGGAAACAGGCAAGCGATCATCCGTAGCAGCACTGCTCAAATGAAGGAGACGTGGATGATGTATACACCTGCCTTGCTCTTTAGGATAAACGACATGGCAGAGTCCATCCGAGTGCTGCCCCATCCATCCAGTATGTGACAAATGGCAGCTGCAATACACACAGCATTCTGGCCCACAAGCTTAACATGCATACACAGCACTGCTACACAACTCGGAGCTGACCTACTGGTGCTTGGAGAGAATGACTGTCAGATGTACTGCATGAATGAAATACTTTGCAGAAGCAGGCAGTTGAGTAGCTGACATCTGTCTAATGCCAAAGGCCCTCAACTGAAAGGAGCAGGTTTAATGTTCAATCGGACCTGCACAAAACACGAATCGCATGTCTGACTCGCCACCACCAAGGACAGGAATGAAGCTGCACATATGGAAGATGATGCATCGAATGCTAGACATTAAGTGGCAAAGTGCAGCACAGAGGTGCAAGTGGAACAGGCCATTACTACGCATTCCTTGTATATGTTTGTATGGACATATGAGAGCAAACAAAGCAACCACCCTTCATTCAGTGAAGGCCTGCTTCTGACTTTTCAGACTAGGCAAGGTCTACGAGGTACATATATGTCACGCATGCCACGTGACTGCAGCCAGGAGGATGTCAGGCAGTCCTGACCAGCCATCAGCACATTGGAGCTTGTGGATGGTGTTCACAATGCAGGCCCTCCTCAGCCTGCTAAAGTCAGAGTTGAGGGTGGCAAGTATGGAAAGCGCTGTATATGTGTTAGCGAGATTGCCTCCGTCAACCTCCGCCAAAGTGTGCGTCTGCATATATGTCAGGGCATCAACATGCAGCCTTAGTTTTGGCTGCTCAGGACCTGCATGCACATTGTCTGCGGGCATCTTGAATAGTCTGGTCATATCAGTCAGGCCTAGGCAAAGGCATTTCCTTGCATAATCCTGACCTTGTAAGTACTACAATTGAGTAATCTCTGCAGCTTCTGCTATAGGAACTCAAGCTAGCCAGCTGCAGGGTCACGACTCACGCCTTCTGCGGTGTAAGGGATGCCTGCAGATGGAGATCCCCTGAAGCCATATACTATGGAAGGGCCTGCCACATGGACACCACTCTTTGGAGGACTCAAGCATGTTACACACTAATTTAAAAAGGTGCTGCTATCAATTACATGCTCTTTCAGTAATAAACAGGAAGCCTAGTAGCTGCTGCGTGGTGCCTTGGGCAGCTGATCTGCGACCTGCGCCTTCGGCTTATAAGTTGCGAAGTCTTCGTACGTTTTGCAATGTGGAGAATTGGACATGGAATCTGCTTGCGGCAATGCACCTGCGTCCCCCTCTAGCTCGCTGTGCGGCGCCGGCAACACCTGCAGGCTGTACACCCAGTCCTCGACGGCCGCTTTGTCAACCTGCCAAACCACCTCGCTGCTCCATCAGCGCCGGTTCGGAGCCTACTATCTCGTCCGTTTGTCTGATTGAGCAGATGAGGTTGGCGGCTGCGATTAGCGAAGCACGCTGCGATGAGCTCACGGCTTGGCGCTCCAACAGGCGACCTGGTCCAGGGCGCCGAGCACGTCGAGGCCGACAACGGCCAGGTAGGCCAGCGTGAGGCGGTTGACCTCCTGGCCCTGGTACGGCGCCGGGAGGCCGCCCAGCGCCGCGCGGAGGTACGCGACGTGCGCGGCGCGGTCGAAGCCCGGCCCCTCGCCGACGGCGGCCGCCGCCGTGGCCATGGCCAACGCTGCGCCGCCGCAAGTGCAGGGCCAGCCACGAGCAATATCTGGCACACGACGGCGGCGACTGCGCCGCGAGCCGCGGAGAGCCGGCGGGGCCGCAAATGACGAGTGAGCGGTATGGAGTTGTGCGTCTTTGACAATTCCACGTCGATGACGTGGGATTGTCGACCCCTACGGATTAGTTTACGAGATCCGGGAATGCGTCTGTGCACCCCTGTTCAAATGCGTAGCCAACGGGCAAGCTCAGCGCGACTAGCGCATATTCTCGTCGGCTGTATTCCTGGTCAGACTTAACTATTCAGTTAACTAGAAGTCAGCGACTTAACTACAACATTCTAGGGGTTGGAAGGATGGATTAGCCGCACGTCCTAAGCCCCGCTCAGCGACTCTGAGCGCCGAGTGCGGCGCGGCCCGCGCCGCATTCGGCGGCGGCGGCGGCGGCGGCGGCGGCGGCGGCCGTCGAGCGGGAAGCCGTCATGTCGGGAATCCGCTGACGGCCGACGCGCGCGCGCCGGCGCTGCGGCCACCATGCCGAGGTTCGCCCCCGCTGAGCCCTCGCGGCCCTGGCCCCGTCCTGCGCGCCGCAGAAACCCCGCCGTCAATAGCGCCGGAATGTCCGCTTGCGCGTCCGCGCCACTGGTGCTGCGGCGATGGCCATGGCCGGCCGGGCAGTCGTCCGGCAGGGAGGTTTGGGTCGCAGGCTCCGAGGAGCGCCGAGGGCCGGGACCGGCGGGCCTCGCCGCTGACGCTGCCACTGACGCTCACTCTGGCGCTGACGCTGGCGCCGCCGCCAGGTACTATTGCGACTACTGCGACACGTACCTGACGCACGACTCGGTGAGCCTCGCAACGGCCGGCGGGCTTGATAAGAGTTTGTAATCTCGGCTTAAGGGTTTGGGGTTCAAGTGACGAGGTCCCCCAGGTTTTTTAGTCGGGTTGTGATCACGTTGGCTATCACAAGGCGTCCTCTGGTAAGCGTCGCAGAGCTTGAAGACGCCAAACTGGAAATCAATGCGGCTGCTGATATTGAAAGAGCGGCTGTGAAAGAGTATTAAGAACAGTGGTAGTTAAGTTAATCTCTCCTACAATAGACTCTTCCCTTGCCCCTGCTTGGCAGCGCCGCCCTCAGTGCACGAGCAGAGCTCTGACTGCGTGCTGCGCCATGGACCCTCCTTGTGTGTGCCAGCCGTCGGTGCGGAAGCAGCACAATGCTGGGTACAAGCACAAGGTCAGCCAACCGACTTGATCTGTATCACATCTATCACACTACGATTTTGGGTTCAAGGCAGAACACAACTGTGCTGCACCCATGTTCCTGAGCCTGGCTGGCGTCGACTTCGTTGCCTTAGTCTTCACTTAAGTTGCAGCTACTTAAGTTTCCCTTAAGTAGCTCACAGTCTTGAAGCCGAAGGTCTTCGTCGCTTGGTAAGGTGGTGAGGGTCAGCTTGATGTGAGAAGCTGTAATTGATGTGAGTACTGATGATGTGATTAATATTGTACGCAAATGATACGCTGGTTGGACAGGCAAATGTGCGGCAGTACTACCAGCAGTTCGAGGAGCAGCAGACGCAGAGCCTGATCGACCAGAAGGTGAAGGAGCACCTGAGCGCCGGCGGCGTGGGGGGCCCATTCGCGCCGGTCGGCGGCGGCGGCGGCGGCTTCCCGCACCATCACCACCTGCACTCGCTGCCGCCGCCGCCTGGGGGCCCGATGGGCGGCGGCTACCACCACCACCGGCCGATGCCCATGCCGCTGCCCATGCCCATGCCCATGCCTGTGCCCGGCGGTGGGTCCCCCGGCGGCATCCGTCCACCTGTGCTGCCGCCACCTGGTCAGCACGGCATGCATGGCGGACCTCCTGGCCCCCCTGACGGTAAGGCCCACCTTAATGCCATGCTAGAGCTCAAGTCCTCCATTTTGTTGGAGGTCAGGAGTGCTTCTGTTACATTCATTGCCTTCCAACTGCACGACTAGCAGAGTCCACCCAAGATGGTACCTGGTGTTGTTTGATTTATGAGTCACATCATGGTATTGCCGAAATTGTAAGTTGCACATTGTTGCCTTGTTCTTGAGGCAAGCTGTGCTGCACTGTGCGGACGTGCAGGCTATGGCTATGGCCCTTCGCAGCCGGGCCAGCCACCACACCCGCGCCCGGGGCCATCATTCGGCTACGGCGGCCCCCCTCCCGGCAGTGGCGCTCCGCCACCAGCCTCAGCACCCCCGCCCGCTGGCAGCGGCATGCCGGGTCCCCCTCCTGCCGCCGGTGGGCCACAGGTGGAGCAACCGAGCAACTTGAGCAATGGCAGCTTCAGCTCCGCACCCAATGGCAACTACAACCCTGCATCCACAGCGTGATGCCTTTATTGTTGCACAACCGCTAGTTTGTTGATATGTGCTGAAGAGCCGAATATAGCCTGCTTTTAGCTTAGCGAGTGAGCAAAGAAAATAGATCAATACTTTGTGTTGACTGGTGTATGATTTTCGATGACCCTGATTGTCAGTAAGGATACAACTTTCTGTCCTGTCGTATGACAAGTAGTTGCTTCAGTTGTGTCGGCTATCATGTTGATTTCTCGAAGTTGTACACATTAACACCAAATTTCCAGAATGGGAGTCAGTGTTGGGGTTTCTGAAGTGGGTCGCATGTACACGCTCACGTAACTGCTGTCAAGCACTCTAATCTGCTACTCATCCACATTTGTACTTGAGCTTAGGGGTTGCTGTTGGCAATGGCAGCTACGGATGGTGAAACATAGAAACTGAAAAAGGAGCTTCGGCTTATTTTAAGAAAGTGCCCGCCCATTGAGGAAAGGAACTGGAAAAGCCAGCCCAAAAAAGACTGAACAGAGTACGAGAAGGGGGCCAGGGGAAGCGTTAAGTAAAACAATTACCCAAAGAAACAAAGTAGCTACGAATTACTTCTTTTAGGACTTTCCATCTTGCCTTTCTTCAATCGGCCACCCAAGCGTAGACTGCAACAGTACACTCTAGATTTGAATTAGCAAATGGCCAGGCGGACCATGCATACAGCATAATTTATAATGTGTTCGCTGTAGTCTCTTGCATAGCTGTGTGGTCTTACGTCTTCCAGCCCTTTAGACCTCGTCCACTTTTTCTGGGCTGGCTTTTCACAGCATCCGCCCCCTTTGGAATAGTAACTATCATTTCCTACCTTTCATCAGCATGCTGAGCGCACTAAGTCAGGCTAATGGCTTCCGTGGCGGTGCTCCGCCTCTCCAAGTTGACCCGTCAGAGTTATTTGTGCTCACTCGTGGGTATTGACGTCCCTTCTCAGACTGCAGCACACTGTTACATCAGCACCCCTTTGCGTAGAGCTTGTGTAGCCCCATCTTTTGCTCTAGCTTTTGCCTGAACTCAGTGTACATTGGCTAATGGCCTCCCCTTCAAGTCATGCGCACCGCGCGCCTTCTTCTTACTTTCTGCATCGCTCCCTTAAAGAACAGGCTTTCCATTCAGGAGACGGCGAAGGCTCTGAGCGGCTAATGTCGACCTATATGTAATGCATGCAGCGGACTGGACTGTGCAACCCTGGAATCCATTCCATTGACCTCCCAAAAGAAGAAAGATCTGACCTCCAGAAACCTTTGGATTTACTTTCGGGATCCTGAGGCAGGCCTGCCGGGGGCAGCAATGGGCGACCGCCGCATGGCAAGCCGCGTTCCCCCCGTGCGACGTGGCCGGGGTCCCTCCCTCCCCGCGCGGCCGTCTGGGTTATATGGCCGTGCCTCTCCTCGCGCCCCGCCCACCTCCCTCCTCCCCCCTCCCCATGCGCCACTCATACGTACTCGTACCGGCCTCTCCCGCCGCCCCTACCTCCTCCCCCTCTCCTCTCCCTCCATTCGGCTTCATTGTGGGCGCCCACGTCAGGGGAGAGAAGCGCGCGCGGTGCGCATGATATGAAAGGAGGTGGCCAATGCAAGCCAATACATTGTTCAGGCAGAAGCCAGTGCAAAAAGAAGATGAGCTCGCCCATAGAAGAGGGGCTGGCAGAAGCCAGCCAAAAAAGAATGGACAATATCCAAAGAGCTCCAACACTAGCTAGGCATCTAGACAACTAGACATGACGGAACCACACGAAGTTCAATACCCGCGGGTGAGCAACATCAGGTCAGAGTAGCTCGAGGCTGGAAAAGATGCAGCCGGGCGAGACCCGGAAGCAGCAACAAGAGCACGGCCCGCGCGCGAGTGGACGGCATGAGCGAGTGAGCGTTGAAGGGACACGGAGAGCCGCCGGGGAAGCGCTAAGAAAAACAAGCACACAGAGAAACAAAGCAGCTACGAATCACTCAGTAACCTCTGCTAAGCAGCCGCTGGTCGGAGATGCTAGGCTCGT
>WELB01000284.1:96588-125929 GCA_009602725.1 Spirogloea muscicola | reverse complement strand
TTTTTTTTTTTTTTTTTTTTTTTTTTTTTTTTTTTTTTTTTTTTTTTTTTTTTTTTTTTTTTTTTTTTTTTTTTTTTTTTTTTTTTTTTTTTTTTTTTTTTTTTTTTTTTTTTTTTTTTTTTCGCGCAGTCCCTCAGCCTCGGCACGTCCGAGTTCGCGGGCGCCTCCCTCCGCGCCGCCGCGACGCCCCGCCGGGCCGCCGCCGCCCCCCGCCATGTCTCCGTCGCCGTCCGAGCCGCCGGCTATGAGGAGGAGCTAAGGAAGACGGCGGTGCGTAGACCCGATCGTCTGCGGATGCTTGGCGGCAGCTCGCTGTGCGCGCAGCGTGGATCGCGCTCAGTCAGTAGATGCTGGTCCGTCATCTGTATGAGGCATTACGCCGACTCTAACAGAATGGTTCGGGCAGATCTGCGAGCTGGAGCTGACGCAAGGTGCTTGCTCTTGCCTTTTCTGGGAAGCAGAACCACATCGCCTCCAAGGGCAAGGGCATCTTGGCCATGGACGAGTCGAATGCCACCTGTGGCCTTCGCCTGGCTTCCATTGGCATGGAGAACACCGAGGCCAACCGCCAGGCTTACCGCACTCTCCTGGTGGCCACCCCTGGCATTGGCGAGTACGTCAGCGGCGCCATTCTGTTCGAGGAGACGCTCTTCCAGAACACTGTCGAGGGAAAGCCAATCGTTGATGTGCTGAAGGGGGCCGGTGTTGTTCCCGGCATCAAGGTCGATAAGGTGTGGACCTCATCCAAGACATGGGACTTGTGCTTCACAGTGACTTGTCATGGTAGTAGCATAGCGAAGGAAGTGACCTCCTAGCTACGAGAGCTGCAGACATGGTATCAATGGCGGGGCATGTGGCACATCTGCAGGGTCTTGTTCCCCTTGCTGGCTCCAACAATGAGTCCTGGTGCCAGGGCCTTGATGGCCTTGCCTCCCGTACCGCCAGCTACTACAAGCAGGGTGCTCGATTTGCCAAGTGGTAAGTCACTTTCTTGATCATCCCTGTTGTGTTATCACAGATCGCTGAGGATTTTTACTGTGTTAAGTGGCCATGACCTGCCTACCTTGGCGTGTGTAACTGCTAGGGCTCGAAAGGCACGTTGTAGAAGAACGAGTAGCTCAGGATGATGTGTACTTGGTATCTGGGATGTGATCTTTGTAGTAAGATCTCTCATGTTGCTTTGGCTTTTCTCAGGAGAACTGTTGTGAGCATCCCGAATGGGCCATCTGAGCTTGCTGTGACTGAGGCTGCATGGGGGCTTGCTCGCTATGCTGCTATTGCTCAGGTGTGCGTGCATGCATTGCCCTTCCCTTTCAGATGCTTCCCAGAGAAACGTCACTACCCTTCCCTTTCAGATGCGTTCCAGAGAAACGTCACTATTGAGCGAGGACCGCATGTCCAAGCTGCTTTGTTGAGTCTCTAATTGTATCACAGGAGCAGAGGCTGGTCAGGAAGCAGTAGAAGTGAAATACGACTAATTGAACAAACAATCAAACGCATGCAGGACAATGGTCTGGTGCCCATTGTTGAGCCAGAGATCTTGCTGGATGGTGATCACGGCATTGAGAGGACTTCAGAGGTGGCCGAGAAGGTTTGGGCAAGGACGTTCTATTACCTCGCGGAGAACAATGTGATGTTTGAGGGCATCCTCCTGAAGCCCAGCATGGTCACCCCTGGTGCTGAGTGCAAGGAGAGGGCAACTCCTGAGATGGTCGCTGAGTACACCCTGAACCTACTGAAGAGACGTGTGCCCCCTGCTGTTCCGGGCATCATGGTGAGTCCTGTTGACGGTCTCATAGTAAGCAGATTTTATATCTTGTTCTCTTCAGTAATGAAGAAGGATGGTTCTTTACCATACCGATTGGAGCCTAGAAGTCCAAGCTTCTTCATGTTGTAGAGGCTCCTCTGATGGGTCCTGCTAGCTCCAGGAGACTGGTCCAAGAGCCTGGTCCAGAGTCATTCTATGATGCGCTGACTCGAGGCTCTTGTACAAAGTGTGCCGCTCTAGGTCATGGTCAGGATCACCTGAGAGACGTCGCAGGTAACAAATGGAAAGCTGAAGCAGTGTGCGTCCTAGCATGCTTGCTTGGGACCTTCTAAAACTGAGTTCCATTCTGTGGCTTGCTTTGGTGGCAGTTCCTGTCCGGTGGCCAGTCCGAGGTGGAGGCGACATTGAACTTGAATGCAATGAACCAGTCTCCCAACCCGTGGCACGTGTCGTTCTCGTATGCGCGGGCCCTCCAAAACTCGGTCCTGAAGACCTGGAAGGGCCAGCCCGAGAATGTGGAGGCGGCGCAGAAGGCACTTTTGGTGCGCGCCAAGGCCAACTCTCTTGCGCAGCTCGGCAAGTACTCCCAGGAGGGCGAGGCTGAGGAGGCCAAGAAGGGCATGTTCGTTGCAGGCTACACATACTGAGCTAGATTGCTACTGTCATATTGGTTCACAGCTCCGCTCATGGCCTCTTTGGTACTACTCCTCTAGGGCCTTAAGATTCACTGGTGGCCCAACTTGGTGACGCGGCATTCTCCTCTCTAGCAGCACCCTCCACCCTCTCCTCCGCTTTTCGCAGCCTTTTGCCAGACGAGTGTTGGCCCGCTTGACATTGAGCGGGCTCTAAGCGTGCAATGGACTTCGCGAAGCAGTATTACTGCGCACTTTCTGTGCAACCGATTGCTCGACCAAACCCTCCACTGGTTGTCACGCTTGCATCCTTGCATTCCCTCGGCGTTGCTGAGTCCAATTTAGAGCTGTTGTGAGGCCTCACTTGTGTGCAAGCGTAACAATGGCTTCTCGATCATACATATTTGCACTATTGATTTCGGCACAGTCTGAGCTTTGAGGCAAAGAAACAAGTGATACATACTACTAGGCCGTGAAAGCTTCAGGGGATTATTGGCAAGAGGGCTTATGCTGTATGATATGGATAACTCGGCTATCTGCAATGGGGGGCCAAAATGGGTACAGTTAGCCCCAGCAGAGATGCAATGCAGAGAGGGGAAAGCGCCAGTTCTACGGCAGCCTGCCGCTAAAAGCTATCAGAACAAATTGCTGATAGCCGGGAACTAAGTGTAAGCAACAATCTATGAATAATCAATTGGCAGGCACTAAGTGACCATAAGGTAGCCAGGGAGGTAAGCCTGACCGATGGGAAAGGTTTGACTGATGTCCCTGTGACTGCAAAACTTGGCCCTGACGCACAGCGTAGTCAATTTGGACTTAAATTTTGAGCATCTGATGAAGTGCTTGCACTGTTATCTCAAAAGGGCAAGCGATTGTTACTTGGCAGCAAGCACTCTCAGCACAGTCAAGACCGGCTGCCCAGGAACTCGATGCTTATAAGAAGCTGGCCATTACGTCATCCTGTGGCACGAGTAAGTGCTGCTGTGACCCCTGTGCCAAGCAGTAGCCGTGGGGAGGCCGCTATCTGGAGCGCGGCGGCCGGTACCTCGGGGGCATGCCTGCCGGCGGCGGCCAGCCATTGGCGCTGCGCCCGCTGCCGGCAGCACCCTCGTCGCCCGTGGCGCCGGCGTGCAAGAACCGCCGCAGGAGCTCCGGCTGCGAAACCTCGCCACCGCCGCGGCCATGACCGTGGTCCGCAACGGGAGCGCTGGCGGCAGCAGCGGCGGCGACGGGCTTGTTGCCGTGACGCTCTCGGCGCCGCCGGCCACCGCCGCCGCAGCTGTCGCTCGGCAGCTCGAGCGGGCCCATCAATGGGTCCTGGCCGCTGAGCGACGGGCAGCCCCACGACGATGCCGCCGGCGTCTGCACAGTGGCATTGGCGTTCAGCCACATGNAGCAGCAGTTCTGCAGTGTAGGGGACGACCGGTGCTTGCTCTTCTGGGACGCCCGCGAGGGGAATGATGCACCTGCCATCAAGGTGGGTGGGCAGCCCTCCTGTCATAATCTGCATGCAAGCGTGATAACGAATGTTGCCTCAGAAGCATGCCTGACTGTTTTCCTCCACCGATGGGCACCTTGAGCTGTGTCCCTGCAGGTCGAGAAGTCGCATAATGATGACGTGCACTGCGTGGACTGGAGCGCAGCCAATGAGCACCACGTGCTCACTGGCTCGGCTGATAGCTCCGTCCGCCTCTTTGATCGGCGAAAGCTGGCCTCCGTCTCGCATTCCGCGCCGCTGCACATCTTCCAGGGCCACTCGGCAGCTGTGCTGTGCGTGCAGTGGTGCCCTGACCGGGGCACTGCTTTTGCCAGCTGTGCCGAGGATGGCCTCCTCAACATCTGGGACTCTTCCAAGGTGCACATTCCTTCTCCTGTGGAGTTGTTAAAGGCTCCTTAGTAGCCGTGCTGGGATACTAAGATACTACCTGCTCTTTTGTCTGCATTACCGAGGGACGTGGAGAAGTGCGGTACTGGCAATTTTCCTTCCTGACTGTTGGCAGGTCAACAATAATGGCCTGACTGAAGCCGGGAAGAAAGGGCCCGGAGCAGTGAAGCAGAGTATTCCAGGCCTTATCTTTCAGCATGTCGGCCACAGGTCCGCTTGTCATTAACCTCATCCCACTCTATGCTGAGGAGAGGTGTGGAAGCCACTATGAAGCTCTACAAGGCGGCTACTATGTGTTGCTTCTAAGCAAGAGGAAAATTATTGTCCTTGTTACTCGCCTCACATTGCCATGTCTGGTTGTCACCTCAGGGTACACTTGTGCACCGGCATGACTACCACTTATTGCTATGCGTATGGCAGGGACAAGGTCGTCGACTTCCACTGGAACCCCTACGATCCATGGACTGTAGTCAGTGTCTCAGATGGTGAAGCTGGTGGCGGAACGCTCCAGGTGCCATCATCTTGCCAGTAGGACAAGCAATATTGTCAGCAGCAACGTAGTTGCAAGCAAGGCAGTTCAATTGCTCATTATGGTGATTGTGTTATGTGGATGTCAACTGCAGATATGGCGCATCAACGATCTGATCACGCGACCAGAGGCTGAGGTACTCACTGAGTTGGAAAAGTACGGGCAAGACATTCTGGAAGACCAGGTCAGTTGAGAAGTTGCGGAACTGTGACTTCTGCTCACGCCGTGCTTGACTGAAGAAAGAAAGTGGCTCTTCAGGGGGGGGGGGGGGGGGGGGGGGGGGGGGGGGGGGGGGTTGTGACCAGCCAGCCCGAACAGGATGACAAGGTTTGAAGGGGCCGAAAAGCGCTTTTCCAAAGGGTTGCAAGTGCATCTCAATGGGGCGAAGGAATAGTTGCCTCTGAGCAGGGGAGCTTTTAGGTCAACTTAGTGACATGGGCTAATGCCACGGCAAGGGATATTCGGTGGGCGGCTAGAGTTGCAACCATTATAAGAATTTTAGGATAATACTCTCTCCTCCTTCAAGCAAGCATTCTGATTTGCCCTTGAGCTTGAGAGCTTTGGGCACACGATTGTAAGGTCAATGGCAAGGTCAAGGCTCCAAGATTCACTGATTACGGGCCGGATAGCAGAGCTCAAGAATGGAGATAGTCTGATGTATCAGTCAGTAAATGGCAACCGCTAGCTCTTGCACATTTGCTTTTAGCATTGAGCAAAGCGACAAATTAATAGATGTACAAGCAAGCTGTGAGGTTAGAGAGTCATGGTGGAGGCAAACGTTTGCAAGCTGCTGCACAGCAAACAACTCCAACGACAACAAACGGCCTCAGTTATCAGATATTATCAACAGACAGCCTCAGTTATCAGATAATATCGGTGAGGCCCTTGTATTTAGGCTAAGCAGCTGTAGGACCAGCTGGGGCTGCCATGCTCTAGGCATCCTTGCCTTGTGCGAGATAAGCATGGCACTCACAATGACGTCAAGAATTGACATGCAATGTGGAGCTTGCATGGGCGGCCACCTGTGGTGACCTCGTGCCTGTCCACTCTCTAGAGGTGTCGTGCCAGCAAGTATGGATTTGGAGGTCGAGACTTCGTATAAGCTACATGTGACTACATGGTGAAATGGCAGATCGAGCTGGGCGAGTTTCCGACTCAGCCCACTGAGCCATGGAAGGGCTCTCTGTAACAGGGTGCCCGGGCTCATCAATATTCTGATCCGAGGTGACCACGGCAGCTCCTTGCCCTAGCTGTGGCTGCTGTTTGCTTGCCCTGGGTGCGGGCTGAGCCTGTGCTGTGCGTACTTGTGTCCGCCATCAGTACGCTGCATCTGTACAAACCGACACGGAGGCAGTCTGCTAGAAAACCCTTGTAGAGGGGCAGCCGGCCAGCCGAGGACGTGAGAGTGGGGAAGGGGAGAAGAGGGACGGCGGCAGCTGCCGAAGCGAGTCGAGAGACGCAACAGCAAGATTCGCGAGCTCACGAGGAACTCTCATCTTTCGCCCGGCCTCGACTCCATGAGCTCTGTGCACGGGTGGCAACCACCAAAGGCTACTGGCCGGACGCGGACGAGGAGCTCAGGGGCTCCAGCTCCCCGGCGCAGACATCCGATGGAGCTGCAAGCAAGCGCGGAGTGGCGATGCTCCTGTGGCAGAGCCGTCGCCTATGGTGTTCCCCGCTGCATGCAGCCGAGCGAATCGTCGGCCGCCGGTGCTGCAGCGCGCACCCTCCGAGGGCCACAGAACGGCCCCGTGAGGCCGTCGGCTCAGTCGCTCACCGATGAAGGAAGCGCGCCGCGGTTGGCGTGGGCGCCCGTGCCACAAGGGGTCTTCGCACTGTGCACTAGCAGCAGCATGCCGGGGTCAGGAGCGCGGGATGTAGCGGACGTTATTCTCCTCGCACACCGCCTGGAGCTCCTCGGAGAGCTGGCCGGTGACGGAGAGCGCGTAGCAGCCGGGTGCGAACTTGGAGATGCGGAGCCAGCGCGCGGCCCAGCTGGAGGCGGGGTCCATGGAGGAGACGAGGCCGGAGAAGGCGGAGGTGGTGGCGTCGGCGACGCGGTCGGCGTCGCGGTCCAGCGCGAAGAAGGGGCAGTTGTCGCACCCGCCCTCCGCGAACTGCTCGTACGCCTTGACCAGGCCGCAGCGCAGGCAGGCGCGCAGCCGCCGCCCCAGGTCCGCGGGCACCGCCGCCGCCGCCGCCATGGGCTGCCTGTGAGCGTGGGGGGGCTTGCCGTGGCTTGGGAGTTGGGGGTGGGGTGGGGTGGGGTGGAGAAGACGGTGGTGGTGTCGTTGTGTGGGGGGCTTGCCGTCGCGTGGGAGTGGGGTGGAGAAGACGGTGGTGGTGTCGTTGTGTGGGGGGCTTGCCGTCGCTTGGGAGTGGGGTGGGGAGGGGTGGAGAAGACGGTGGTGGTGTCGTCGTGCAGGGGGCTTGCCGTCGCTTGGGAGTGGGGTGGAGAAGACGGTGGTGGTGTCAAGCCGTCGCTTGGGGTTGGGGTGGAGAAGACGGTGGTGGTGTCGTTGCGCAGGGGGCTTGCCGTCGCTTGGGCGTGGGGTGGAGAAGACGGTGGTGGTGTCGTTGCGCAGGGGGCTTGCCGTCGCTTGGGAGTGGGGTGGAGAAGACGGTGGTGGTGTCAAGCCGTCGCTTGGGGTTGGGGTGGAGAAGACGGTGGTGGTGTCGTTGCGCAGGGGGCTTGCCGTCGCTTGGGGTTGGGGTGGAGAAGACGGTGGTGGTGTCGTTGCGCAGGGGGCTTGCCGTCGCTTGGGCGTGGGGTGGAGAAGACGGTGGTGGTGTCGTTGCGCAGGGGGCTTGCCGTCGCTTGGGCGTGGGGTGGAGAAGACGGTGGTGGTGTCAAGCCGTCGCTTGGGAGTAGTGGGGTGGGGTGGAGAAGACGGTGGTGGTACCGTCGCTTGGGAGTAGCGTGGGGTGGGTGGCTCGCCGCCGTGCTGGTGGCGGTGGTGGTGGGCGCCCAAGCCCCAGCGGCAGCGCAGCCCTAGGAGGCCAGGCCCCCGGGGCCCCGCCAGCCCTAGGCCCCCCGCCGCCGCCCGCCGCCATGAGCGTGCCGGCGGCGCCGTCCAACCCGCACGGCGCGCTGGACGCCCAGATCGCGCAGCTGCACGAGTGCAAGCCGCTGTCGGAGCCCGAGGTGCGCGCTCTGTGCGACAAGGCCCGCGAGATCCTCATCGACGAGAACAACGTCCAGGTGCGCAGCCCGCCCTTCTCGTGCCCCTCTTCTTGCCGCGCCCGGCGCCTCGCCTCCTGACGGCGCCGGCGGCTGCGCCACCCGTGCAGCCGGTCAAGTGCCCGGTGACCATCTGCGGCGACATCCATGGCCAGGTGAGCCCGCCGCCCTGCCTCGTGTGCACCACCGGCCGCCGCTTCCGCCTCGCCCCTCCCCGCTCGGTCCCGCACGAGCGAACCCCGGCTGGCCGAGTGCCAGGGGGCGCCGTGACCGCGCTGTCGTGGCGATGGGCCACCGTGCGCGGCTGTGCCAGAAGCAGCTGCAGAGCTGACTGCTGCTTGGGGGGCTGCTGCCTCTCCTCCCTGCGCAGTTCCATGACCTTGCGGAGCTCTTCCGGATAGGCGGCAAGGTGGGCCTTTGCTCCCATCACTGGGTCTGCACTTTTTTAGAAACTTCGGGCCTCGTGGGGCGGCAATGTCCCCTGGCAGAGGTGGAGTCGGGTGATACCAACCATGCACACAAGCTTGTGGGATGGTGGCCGTCGGAGGGAGCCTCTTTCGAGCCGCGTTCTGTCCGCTCACTTCCAAGGCAGCAGCAGGCCATGGTCTGACTTGCTTGTGTGTGCGTTGAGCCACCATGCTCATGCTTTGACGCTGTGCGGGGTTGCAGTCCCCGGACACAAACTATCTCTTCATGGGCGACTATGTGGACAGAGGGTACTACTCTGTCGAAACTGCCACGGTAGGCGGCGACGCCTCTCTCCCCGCCCGTCCGATTGCTGCCTTCGCCCAGCTGTCCTATGGCATGCAACAGAGACACCTATTGCAGAGTTGCCATGCAGTCGCAACAGGCCCTTACTTGCTGACCGCACAGCCAATCTGGGGAGGCTTGCAGTGACCCATTTATTACGCCATGCCTGTGCTTCTGCAGCTTCTGGTGGCTTTGAAGGTGCGTTACCCAGACCGGATCACGATCTTGCGAGGCAATCACGAGAGCAGACAGGTGAAGCCACCATTATCAGCAACACCCAGACGTGGTATGATGCGTCGTGCCTTGGGGCCGTAAAGCGCACTTGCCTCTTGTGCCCTGGCTGTACGGCAGGTGTATGTCCCTGCTTCGTCTCATGGCTGCATGGGATAGGTCAAGCTCATCGCTTTGAGCTACTAACGTGATAAGATCCTTCTTGCCATTGACTGTGCTGTGCATTCTTGCGGCTCCAGATCACGCAGGTGTATGGCTTTTACGACGAATGCTTACGCAAGTGGGCGCCTACCCTCAAGCTGCCATTCCGCATACATTGTGCATATCTCCATGCCTTGCTTTTGAGCTTAAGAAAAACAGGCCCATGTGGTGTAAGCAGGCCAATGTGGTGTAAGGAGCAGCTATGCATACTCCGCCCTTGAGGATGTCTCCTGCTTGAGATTTGCAGATATGGGAATGCAAATGTGTGGAAGATCTTCACAGACTTGTTTGATTGTTTCCCGCTGACAGCTTTGGTGAGCCCAGCCTCTCTCTCGCCCTTGCACATTGCCGTGTCCTGGGTGGACACTCGTGCTGTCATTCGCCTCTAGCAGATGCTTGTCAGAATGCTTTTGTACAAAGAGTTGTTCACAAAGGCAGGATTGAGAAGCACATTGGAGTAGGCCAGTACTAGGATTGCCCATGTTGGCACCTGCTACTTGTCACTCACTTCGATCCATGGATAGCACAAAGATTGGTACTGTCAAAGTATGGCACTGATTGAAGATGCTGCAGCACCTGATCCCATGCTGCACTGGCAAAGGTTGCGTCCTTTCACCATCATCCGTTTGCTGATGTCAGGTGGAGAGCGAGATCTTCTGTCTGCATGGAGGTCTCTCACCATCAATTGACTCGCTCGACCATATTCGGCAGCTGGACCGCGTACAAGAGGTTCCGCATGAAGGCCCCATGTGTGACCTGCTGTGGTCTGACCCCGACGATCGCTGTGGCTGGGGCATCTCTCCACGGGGTGCTGGCTACACCTTTGGACAGGTCTTTCTCCTCCAAGCCTAGGCCGGCCGAGGGAGCTGCATGAGGGGCGCAGTTGAGCTACTGCTTTCGAATGTGGTCTAGTCTGGTCCATTGAGGTCTTTCCTTGGGGTCGTGGTCTCGAACTAATGGCGGTGCTTGATCTTGATCTGATGCAGGACATTTCGGAGCAATTCAACCACAATAACAACCTTAAACTGGTGGCTCGCGCCCACCAACTTGTGATGGAGGGGTACAACTGGTGCCATGTCAGTATGACGACTGCTTAGTTACAGCTCCTGCTGGGGTTCTGCCCTACTTTCGGTTATGGTTAGGTTGCACCGATGCACGCCATGCTTTTCTTGTGAACATTAGGTTGCATTGTTGGACGTGGAGGCCTTCATGGAAAGATCTGGACGCTCTTTTGCAGGATCACAAGGTCGTTACCATCTTCAGTGCTCCCAACTACTGCTACCGCTGTGGTGAGTGTCCTGCGGTTTTTTGGATATCACTTGTGACTAGGTGGTTAATGACTGTATGCCTGAAAGGGCAGCGAGAGCAGCATTTGGCTGATCTCTCAATTTTTGCACCTCGTGCTTGATCTTGTGTTGCAGCAAAGCACCCTGACCTTTCTTACATGCTCGGAGTGCAGGCAACATGGCAGCGATACTAGAAGTAGATGACAACATGAGCCACACATTTATACAGGTGCAGAAGTATTGCCAACCAGTCTGTCAGGAATACTTGTATGCTCAATTGCATTCTCACATTGTATGCTCAATCAGGGGTATTGCAGGTCACACTGCCTGCACTCCGCACTAGCTAGAGTGATGGTGTGGAGCTCTTACTGTAGAGCGTCCCTTGTCTATATCTAGTCTTTTGCTTGGGTTGAGAAACTCCATCAGGCTGCCCTCCGCCTGTGCCCTGCTCAGTATGGCTCTCCTGTGACTGGTGATGTGTCGCAGTTTGAGCCAGCCCCTCGACGTGGAGAGCCTGATGTGACACGGCGAACTCCTGACTACTTCTTGTGATCCTGTCAACGCCCTCCAACAACATGGATGGCTCTGTGTGCACAAGTGACTCTGCTTATTAGTGACTGCCAGGTCAATACAGGATTGCTGCTTATTGGTGGCACTCATACCGTGGCACCCCCAGCAAGGCGTATGTGACCCTAATATTGCCTGCAGAGAGCCATCCTCAGACAGCCACGAGAACATGCTTCGAAGCTGCAGTTTTGCATATGCGTTGCTCGACACATATGCTTTAGTTTGGTGACAGGTTGCGCCTGTGTCACGGCTGTCAGGAGACCATCGCCTTCACATAGCCGAAGAAACTCTGTACCCTATGCTAAGTTGACCACTCTGTACCCGATCAGGCAAAGGGCCCACTCTCCTCGATGTCATTCACCTGAAGCCCAGTTCTGTCGATCTCAGATGCAAGAGACTGCCCCACAGACCATCTTTGTTGTTATTTTGGAATGAGGCCTCATACCTGAGGTCTAGAAGAGCAGCAGCATTGCCGTTGCTTGTGGAATAGCTACATCGGTGCCACCTTCTTTAGTGGAGGCTTCAGGAGGGCTTCTTCTGGTAGATGTGCAAGTGCATAAACGGTCATGCAGGAGAGTGTTCTCTGCCACATCCTAGTGTATCCTAAAGTAGCAGTTCACCCGCCACTTGAGTCTTGGTACTAATTATCTGGAGAGTCGTGCAGGTGCAGGGCAGGGCAAGCAAGTGTCATACGGCTACTGGATCACTTGTTTGCACATCTTAGCAGCCGCCGACATCTGAGGGTTGCCTTGGACGAAGGCCTTGCCTGCCCTTGAGAACCTCATGACCTGGTCTGGGGGACATGCAAGTATGTAACCATGGTCATTGAACCCTCGAGGGATGAGGGTGCTATTGGGCCTCGGTGCTTGACCGCTTGCATCAGCCTGTAATAGTTCCCCCTGGCACCTGGGACAGCTGTTAGATTGCAATGCCACATGCTTTGGGGCCTGGCGTAGTAGGTTGCAGCTTCCCATCAACCTGCACCGATTTTTAGCACGTGCCTTGCATCTGCATGCTGGTCGTGGCTGCCACCTCAGGGCTATAGGCGGCCTGACTTCTTTGTGCTGCTACCTGACTGAACTCGCGGCTGCCACTGAGATTTCTTGAGCAGCCAGGGAGAGCTCCCTTGCTCTCCTGCATGGTGTACGCTTTCCATTTCTTACAGACCTTGTGCAGACATTGGGCCTGGCAAAATAACTTAGTTTCCTAGGGGAAACGACCGTGTTCGGCATTTGGCCTCCTAAAGAGTCCCGACCGCTTCCTATCTCGGTCTGTGGGTACGGGCTTGCATCAGGCGACATTGGCAGTCGTCGCCTGTTGCGCAGTATACGTTTTCAACTCTTATGGACCTTGTGCAGATAAAGAGCCTGGGCCAAAAAAAAAAGAAGGGGAAAACGACCATGTTCGGCATGTGGCCTCCTAAAGAGTCCCGGCCGCCTCCTACCTTGATTTGTGGGTACGGCTTGCAACAGACGGCATAGGCAATCGTAGGCGCCCATTATAGTAACAGGCGGGCACGCGGCCCGCCTGCTAAATTGGTGCTGGACTGGGTGCATGCGGAGAGCGAGGAGAAAGTGGTCTTCAGGAGAGGCGATGACTGAGGAGAGACAGCAGCCCACGAGGATAAAGACAAAGCAGCCCTGAAGGGGGTGAGGGTTGTAAAAAGTCAACCAGGCAAAGATCGAGGTAAGCAGCTGCAAGTCGGATACTGAGGTTATGGGATGGAGTCGGCCCTCTCGAGCTGGAGGCGGCAGTCAGGGCACGACCAGCACAAAGAAGCGAGGCATGTGCCAGGAAGTGCTGTATGGATGTGGGAAACCGCATTTGATATACGAGGCCTTCAGAGGTTCGACTTGGCAAATCTGGTCGACGTAATGTCTGGGAGATACATCCAGCAGGAAATTGCCGAAGTTCTCCAGCTCGTTCCGCTCAAAAGATTGAGCGTGCCCTTGCAAAAGCTTAGGGTGATTGCCGTCGCGTTTTGCTGAAGGGAAGGCTGTCGTGCCTGCCTGTTCAGCGCTAAGTATGCGTCAAGGTGCCAGACCTGGAGCTCCGCCAACAGGCCAGAGCTCCGCTTCGGTAACTAGCGTCAACCTGGCTTCACTATCAGGTGAGCAGACATGCAAAGAATGTGGCAAAAGCGTCAACATAACCCCCCTCCCAGCTTCCTGAGACTTCAAGCAGCTGCATACTTTCGGAATCAAGCATCCTATCTACGACAGCGCTATACGCAGCGCGGGAAGTACCACTGCCCCGCCGGTACCTCAGACAGAGGCACCTGGTGTGCCACCCCTTATTGCAATGGTCGCACAGCAGTATGGGCGGCTCCGTGTGTAGGCTGCCATACACTTCAACCCTGATCCCCTCCATTGGCCCCGAGGTGTAGAGTCATGCAGTCCAGGTCGGGAGATGATGTGGCGCACAATTGCGCTGATGCTCCGAGACAGTGGATCTGCACCGGCCCTGCAGCAGCAGCGCGCCACTGTGCCTCACCTCCTTCACTCGCAAGACAACGCGCCTGAACCCCGCGTCCAAGGTTTTGCGCTATTGTGCTGCAAGTGTACAAAGTCGCCCTCCTCGAACTTCATCGCCCACAAACGGTACTTGCCCGACCACACCTGAGCGTAGCGCAGCTCGTCACGGTGCTGCGCCACCACCAAGTTGTCCACGGCAATAGGCATGACCCTGCGGAAGAGCCTCCCGCGCTCCTCGCAAGCTGCCACCCAGCGCTCTGGGTTTTTCAAGTCCACCACTGGCTCCACCCGCGGTCGGATGGCAGCTGGCAGCAGAGGATGTCTGCAAAAGAGCAAAAGTATAGCGAGTAGCTCGCCAGTGCCGCCTGCTTGCTCATACAGTAGCCCATCAGCAACCAAGGATGGAAAGATCCCAATCCCTGGTGTCCCTCTCCAACCAGAACTTCCGCAGTCTTCGCTTGAATGTCTGCGTCCTCCCAGCCAGCCCGTCCGCCTGCCGCTTTGGGGCCTGCGCGGAGGTGCAGACCGACGGCGGCAGCGACTTCCGGGGCCCCTTCAGCGAGCTGTTGGAGGTGGCGCATTGATCGCCGCACTACGCTTTGGGGCCTGCACGGAGGTGCTGACCGCCACCGGCAGCCACTTCCGGGGCCTTTTCAACGAGCTGTTAGAGGTGGCGCTTATCGGTTAACGGACTACCTTGCGCAACAATCTTCAGGCGGACGGGCTGGGTGAGAGGATGGTCCAGACCGTCAAGCGAGGACTGCGGCAGTTCTGCAAGGGACACCAGGGATTGGGATCTCTTCCTTCCCTGATTGCTGATGGGATACCGCATGAGCAAGCAGGCGGCGCTAACGAACTACTCGCCATAATTCTTGCTCATACGGCAGCCCATCAGCAGACAGGGAAGGAAGAGATCCCAATCCCTGGTATCCTTCTCCGTCCAGAAATTCCGCAGTCCTCGCTTGACGTTCTGGACCATCCTCTCAGCCAGCCCGTCTGGTTGCGAGTTGTTGCGCAAGGTAGTCCGGTGATCAATGAGCGCCACCTCCAACGGCCCGTCGAAGGTGCCCCTGTATTCGCTGCCGCCATCGGATAGCATCTCCGCACAGGCCGCAAAGCGGCACAGCACCCAATTAAAGAAGCGAGCTGCCATCAGCGAGCTAGACTTGACTGGGATCGCCACGACCTCCACCCATTTGGTGGCGTGCTCCACCATGATGAGGACGTAGCTCTGCCCCGCTTCGAGAGGGGATCGGCTGCAAGATTGAGACTCCACCTGTAGAACACTCCGTTGATAGGAAGGGCGTCCAGCTCCACGCTGCGCACCGCGAGGTTGGCTCGGACCTGATCGCAGGCCTGGCACCGTGCCACCACCGGAGCCACATTTATGGCCATCCCCAGCCACCAGTGCCACACGCTACCAGGCTGTAGGTCCTCTTGACCCCAAAGTGCCCGAGCATCTCGTGATGCTGCAGCACCAGCGGCGTCGGCTCTGCTGGCCTAGGCATCACTCGCTCCCAGCCATCCTTCTTCACGCGCAGAAGGTGGCCGGTGCGCCACCAACACTGCTGCGCTCGCTTGTGCACGCGGTCTTTGCCGGTCTTGCGCCTCCCCAGCGGATGTTCGCGCCGCTGGAGCTCCTCCAACAGCTCCTGGTCCAGCCACTTGCCTCGCTCTCCCCCATCCGTCTGCGGGGGTCTCCCCTGTCACGGGCCTAGGAGCAGTGGCTGTCGTCAAACTGCCACCCGCCACAGGACCGCCCTCGCGAGCAACAGTCTCGGCATTAATCGCCAGTTGCAAGGACTGACAACTGCTGCATGGCTCCAGGGCGACGGTACGACCTGGAGAGCCCTACCCCCACTGCGGCCAGGCCATTCGCCACCCCAGCATTCTTCAGTCGCCAGCTCCCGCTCCACGCTCACGTGGCTCATCCTATGCTGCAGTGCGCTCCTCGTCGGCTGCCGCAGACCACTCCCATCCTGCTGGGAGCGCTCTCGCTCGGGTCGGATCCCACGCAGCAACCTCCCACGCATGCAAGCACTGCTACATATCCTCAACATCATGATCACGCTCCACAAGCATAGGCCACCTGCACGGGACCCTCTCCGGTGTAGCCACGAGGTTCAGGGCCCGGATGTGTACGCTCGCTGGTGATGAGAACGTCAGGCCGGTGAAGTCTTCCCCACCACGTGCCATCGCTACAGTTGCTGCAGCGCCTCACTGAACCGCAGGGCCACCGTCCGCTCCGCGGCTGTGGAGCCCTGCGCCCGCACCCCCCCCTCCCCCCCCTCCTGCTGCTGGGCCCCGTGGCCAGCGAACAGCCGCTCCGGGCTGCATGGCCAATAGAGGCGTGGCCCGTCTCCTCCTGCAGCATGGCCTTCAGATCGCTGCCCACCCCTGCCGCTTCACCGTGGCAGGCGAAAACTGCCCCTGCCTCTGCTGCAGCCACCAGCTGCAGCCGGAACTCCACCTCTCGCCCTTCCCCGCATGCGCAGCTCCGGGGGTAGCTCCCCACCTCCTCCCAGAGGTCCACATGCATGCCGCACAGATAAAAGATTCCGTCCCAAGCAGAACATCGTAGGTGGTTGCCTCCACTACCAGACAGCGGAGGCGCTGGCTGACCTCGTCCACGCCGCCCTGATTAAGGGTGATGCGGATCAGGTCCCAAGTCTGCTGTGGGCCCGCCGAGACGCCTCCCGCCGCGGTCTGAGAAGCAATGGGGGTCAGGTGCAGGTCTTGCACCCGCAGTCCCTATAACCGCACCATGCAGCGGCCCAGCAGCCGGCTGCCGCCTGTATCGAGCATCACCAGCTCCGGCGCCTTGCCGCTGAAGGTGATGTATCCGTGTTGGTTCTTCACGAGTGCCACATTGGGGATTACCCCCACACGCTCTACCACCCGCCGCTTGCAGAGCTCCACGAGCTCGTCCTCGATGCACTCCCATGGCAGGTTGCGCACGTGCAGCACCCTTGGACGGCGGCTGCGTGTACCGGAACTGCGGCTGCGTCCCACTCACGGCTGATAGCCGCGGCGACGGCGGCGGCTGCGGCGGCGAAGGTGGTGACAGCGGCGACGCGGTCGCTGTCCTTTGAGCTGAGGGCTGCTCCATCCTGACATGGCCCTAGTTTCGTACGCCTGTCGGACACTTCCAGTTCAAGGTGCTGACGATTGGTCTGACCAACGCACCTGCCGCGTTTCAGGCAGTGATGACGAAAGTCGTTGGCCCCCTTTTGCATGACTTCGTGCTGGTCTGTCTGGATCACATACTGGTGTTCAGTAAAACGCCTGAGGATCATGTACGCCACCTGCGGAGAGTTCTGCAGTTGCTACGTGAAAGTCGTTTGTATGCCAAGACCTCCAAGTGTGTATTCAACCAGCCCGAATTAACGTACTTAGGGCATGTGGTGGGCAAAGACGGGGTGCGCGTCGACCCCAAAAAGACAGTAGTAGTAGTAGACTGGCCTGTGCCGCGGACTGTGCTGCAGTTGCGTTCCTCTTTGGGATTCGCAAACTATTCCGAAAATTCCTTCCAGGATATGGAAGCATGGCATCTCTTCTTACGAAGCCCACTCGTAAGGACGTACCAGGGGGGTGGACGTCCGAATGCCAGAAGGCATTTGAGGATCTAAAACGGGTCCTGGTATCACCACCCGTTTTGGCTTTGCCTCGAGAAGGCGTGCCGTACGAAGTCGTATGTGACGCCTCTTTGATCGGCATTGGTGCCGTTCTCCTGCAGGAGGGTCATCCCGTAGCATTCGAAAGTCGCCTGCTCAGTCCTGCAGAGCAACATTGTACTACGGGTGAGCAGGAGCTCCTTGCTGTTGTGCACGCCCTCCGTGTGTGGCGATGCTATCTCGAGGGTGTCGAATTTACGGTCGTCACGGATCATTGGCCGTTGACCTACTTTCACACACAGCAGCACTTGAGCAGGCGTCAAGCTCGGTGGGCTGAGAGCATGGCACAATTCCGATTCCAGTGGTTGTACCGCCAGTGGTTGTACCGCCCTGGACGTATCAATGTGGCGGACCCGGTGAGCCGCAACATTGTAGGGGCTGCTGTGGCGCCTGTCTTGTGTGCCACAATGGTTCAGACTGCAGACGTGCGGCCTACCCGTGGGGCCGCAGCGCAGAGCACCACCAACCTCTCTGAGCTGTATGTGCGTATTCGTGATGGATATGGCAAAGACCCTTGGTTTGCATCTGCAACCAAACGACGCACAGTAGTACATGACCAAGGCTTCTGGTGGCGAGGTGACGCCATTGTGGTGCCCAACTGCAATGCCTTGTGCACTGGTATCATGCAAGAAATGCATGAGCCTCCGTACAGTGGTCATTTGGATATGGGAAGACAAAGAAAGCTATCCAGCGTCTCGTTTGGTGGCCGCGCTTGTCAGTTCAGGTAAAGTCTTCTGTGAAGACTTGTGCCACCTGCCAGCGTAGTAAAACACGCTCTCACAAGCCTGCCGGGTTGCTTCAACCTTTGGCTATTCCACCGCGAAACTGGTCTGATGTCAGTGTGGATTTCATCACCCAGTTGCCCAAGACGCGCAACGGCTATGACGCCATTGTCGTGTTTGTGGATCATTTGAGTAAAATGGTGCATTTGTATCTATGACCACACGGGTATCCGCTAAGGAACCGCGTGTGGTTCCTTCGCGAGCATGTTTGTGGACGCGTATGGAAACTGCACGGAGTACCCCAGCGCATCGTGTCTGACCGCGATCCTCACTTCACGGGTCACTTCTGAAAGGAAGTGTGCAGGCTTCTCGGCACGAAGCTATCCATGTCCACGGTTTTCCACCCCCAGATCAACGGATGAATCGGGTCATGGAAGACATGCTCAGGCACTTTGTTCACCCCAGTCAAACTGACTGGGGTGTGTATCTTGCTCCAGCGGAGTATGCTGTGTACAATGCCTTTCATGACTCTACCAAAAACACACCCTTCTTCCTGAATTATGGTCAGCATCCCCGATCACCTTGATTCTCAGTTGGACGGTCTTTTCATTCTTCTTATGTTGTTAGATTACTAACAAGTCTCAATCTTTGCCTCTCATTGGACTGTTTTTCTTCAGTTTGGCCAATGGGATCGACAAATCCATTTGATTCTTTTTTGTTTAGTCTAGCACGTCAACTTTTGTCGTTATCTATACTAATCGACGCCATCACGCAGTCGACGCCCTCGCGCATGACATGGCATCGCATGCTTCCGTCATGCTTGGCCTATACATGCTCGGCGGCATGCGTGGGCCCTGACGCTCCCGGCGGCGTGTTCGGCTGCGGCCATGCTCGGGCATACCCGGCTCCGGCCATGCCTGGCGGCATGCTCTGCCGCGGCCATGCTCGGCGCCTTGGCGCCTGCTGGAGACAGCTCATGGTTTCCTCGTCCTCCGCTTCTCGCGGGCGAGCCTTGGGGCGATTCCATGCACCCTGGAGGGGGTGGGCACGGAGAAGCACCGGAGTAGGGAGCAGAGAGCGACCCGACCGGAGGCCTGGAATTCATTGAAGCTCTGAGAGAGGCGCAGCCCTGCTGCTGCCTGCTGCTGTAAACAGCTGCCGCGTGCGGCTCGTTGCCGGCTCTGCTGTGGAGACCTTGGCGGCGTTCCACGAGGGGCAATTCTGCAGCGCGTGCCCAGGGTGGAACTTCTGTTTGGCGACAGCACCACAGGGCAAGTCTTTCGCTGTGTCGGAGTGCTTCCTCGTGGCGGGTGGTTGTCCCTCAATTCCCAAGCACTGAATCCCAATAAGGACGCATCCGGCTCTGACCTGCCTGTTGGGGACCGAACACTACAGTCATCCTGGTCTATGTGACCCTGGTCAGTAGCACCTCGGTCTTATCTATTTCCAGTGCAAGTCCATGCTCTCCATAGCTGTTGATGATGAAGTCACGGGCTATGTAGTGAACCTCGCCCTACACACGCAGTTAAGGAGAGGAGTCCTTATTGAGTTCGGCTGTAGGGGGTTCAGGGACCAACCCACTACACAGGAAAGCACTAGCGCATCGGCGCAGCGGAAGACAAGCCCTGTGGCGCCACCGTAAGGCGGCGACTCCACCTCCTGGGCGCAGGCCGGCGCCGCAGGCCCCGCAGCAGAGTGCGGCAGCGGCGGCTGCGGCGGCGAGCAGCGGCAAGGGTGCTCCTGGGCTTCCCGGGTTCAAACTCCTCTCAAGCCTCAGCCCCCAAGGCTCCTCGTGCTTCCCCGTGCCAACCCCCCTCCAGGGGTGTGAGCGGGTCGCCCCATGCCCGCCTCGCGGCAGGCCAAAGATCCTCCCTTGAACGGGTCGATCCTAGCGAGGGTTATTGCTGGACGGGGGGGGCCCGCCTCTGGGCGGGCGGCCACTTGCCCGGCCAGCCAGCTCGCCACCTGGCGGGCCACTTGGCCCAAATATCAGGTCATGTAATAAAAACAAAGTTGTGTGGCTTAACCAAACGGCCGGTTCGTTACATACCTCCCACTCTGGTTTTCACGTCCTCGGAAACAACGAGAGTGTAACGTTTCCTCCGTTTGAGAGTGCTTAACGGTGCGCCATAACCTCACATGAGCGTAGCGTATCTACCGTTGGAGTCCCAAACGGTGCGGGTAGCTTGGCTGCACTCCGTGTAGCTAAGTACGGTTCGAGGGTCCCGGGCTCCGTACCCTGTCCGCACGCCTCGGGCTCACGCCCTGCGGGCTGGCCGGATGGGTCAGCTCTCCTTCAGGCCAGCGCCCTGCGCGCTGGCCGGATTGGCCAGCTCTCTCGGTCTCATGGCTGCATGGCCTCGGTCCTGTGTCCGCATGGCCTCAGTCCCTTGGCCCCGTGAGCCAGGCTATTGGCCTGGCGCGCCACCTCCTTGGCGCTAGTCACTATGCAGCGCGCCAGTCCCTTGGACTCGCGCGCCGGCCTCTTGGCGTTAGTCCCTTGGACTCGTGCTACAGGCCTCTGGCCCTGTGTGCCAGCCTCTTGTATTCATCGTGTCCCCTTGTCAGGCCCGCCCCTCCGAGGGAGGGCCCTGGGGGCGACCCTCGTCACACCCTCAGGGGAGAGGTGGCAGGAGAACCGCTATAAGTAGTAGGCCTTGGCCAGACTCCTGAAACCGACCAACGCCCGAGAGAGACACAGCCGTGCTGCTGCTTAGCCAGCCCCTGCTGCTGCCGCCGCCGCCACAGCTCTGCTGCTGCCGTCTGCTGCAAGCCCGTTGCCGCAGCTCAACGCTGCGGGCCCTGCCGGCTCTCCATAAGTCTATTGGTAGAGTCACCGCCCTAGCGCGTTGCCTCAGGGTAAGACTTCCGCTGCGCTCTGTGCGCGTATGTGCATTGGCGTTCTCCTGTATGAGGGTTGTCTCCAAAATATCCTATGCTCGAATCCAAACCAGGAAATTCTGACTCTAATTGTGTGATTAGAGCAGAGATGTCACATTGGTATCAGAGGTGTTCTTGCATCTAGCCAGTCAAGTAAAAGGTTGTGTTCCACTGCTGACAGTGCATGGATCCCTCGGTATTCTTCCCTCGGTATTCTGGATTACTTTTTCTCTTTCGAGTGAATATTTCCAGAGTAGACGTGGATCTGTCGTCGGCGAAGCGGCACGTGTGCCACCCTCTCGCCTTCGACATCCACGCAAAGGGCCCTCAAGATGCCAAGTGGCTCTTCGTCCCGGCAACAAGCTATCCTATTAGATTAGCACTTGCCAGCGTAAAGCACCTGTGTCCGGCGGATTGCCAGCCAGTACGGCACGGAAGTGAACCCGGTTGCCGGTGGGCGGCAAAGTCTGACCGTATGCCAGGAATTGGTTGGTTCGTCCACTCCTGGTCCCTCCCTCTTGCTGCTCGTACAGCATTGTTGTTTGGAGGTATGACGCATGTGCTGTCTTGATTGCTTGTGGGTCTGGGGCACCAGAGTACTACTTGCCAGTATGGATCCTCGATATGTCTGCCGCATCTGACTTGATCTGTCAGTGTGTGTTATCAGGCATGGAGTCGCCGGACTCCAGTACATGCCCTAGTCCTCCTCCACCGACAGTTCCACCTCTTGAGGTCGAGGACCTTGCCGACGATCTAGGGGAGCTCCAGGCGACGGCTGCGGACGTCCTCACCTCCGACGACGCCCAGCGCAGTGCGCGCCTTCAGGAGCTCCACGAGGCTGCGGTCCCGGTGTGTGGGGACCCTGCAGTAGCTTCCTTCTCGGGAGCGCTGCTGGAAGAAGTGCAAGCGCTTGTCGCCCGAGTAACCAAGGGCAAAAAGCGTGTCCGCAAGCTGAAGGCCAGACTCCGTGAGTCACAGGTGGGGCGTGCCAAACCCGCCTCACCGGCCAAATTCAGTGGGCAATCCTTCCGCGGCGGCCTCAACGCTTGGCTTGCCGAGATTCTTGCGTGGTTCGTACAGTGTGGCACCGGCGCACAACACCGTGTCGGGCTTGCGGCCACGTACCTCTCAGGCGATCCCGCCCAGTGGTGGGATAGCGTCAAGAAATCATCCACCCCCGTAGTGTATAATCTGTGGGATTTCTTCGTAAGTTCGTTTTCAAGCATGTGAGGCGAAGTGCACGCCGAACTCAATGCGAGAAACGAGCTTGATGTCATCAGCATGAGAAACAACGATTTCGAAGACTATGTGCGGCGGTTCCACATGCTGTTGTCGAAACTCAACACCAAGCCCATGGATAACGCTGACCAGTGCCAGCGGTATAAGGCAGGGCTACCCGAGCACGTGGCCCTCCTTGCCCAATTGGATGCTGTAACCTTCCAGCCAGTGGACACTTTGGACCGCTTGTTTGAGCAAGCGCGCATCACTTTCGCCATGTATTCCCGCAAGCGTCCCCTGGCAGAAGTCGTCGACCCGGCTGCGCCTTCATCTTCGAAGCGTCGCCCCAGTAGTATGCCAAGCACCACTGGCCAGCCCTATGTGGGGCCACAGCGCCCAACCAAGCCCGCGGCCTTTGTCCCCGAGGAGGACCGCGCTTGCTACCAGTGTGGCCAGAAGGGCCATCGCATCCGTGATTGTATCCAAGTTCCCAAGCACCACCCCTCATCAAGCAAATCCACTTCACCCGGCCCCAAGGGGCAGTATAAAGGCAAGGGCAAACGTGAGTGCCTTTCCTTAAGTACTGTGTGGAGTCCTCAACTGCATGATGTGCGCATGCTATTTGACCATGTAGGACATGCTTGTCCGCAGTTTCCTGTCCCCTTAGTACGCTCCCTGCATACACTAATGCAAGCTTTGGTGAAAGGTGGTCACCTTGTTGTCTGGGTTCCCCACAACCAAGTGCAATCAGCTGCTCAATTGTATCTGAAGTCGGTGAGTTATCATGGGGCTGACGACGCTGTGTTGTTCATCGTCCGATGCAGGCGAGGACTGAATCCTCCACCACCACCGGGCCTGTCCTTGCTCTGTCGCTACAGAGCAACCCATCCCCACGTCGTACCTGGTGCTGCTGGATCACCCAGGAAACTTCTCATCTATGTAGTTCACAACTTCAGTCTTGCTTCCGCAGGTGACCTCGTACTTTGTGCTTCGACGCCAAGTATGCTATTACCCGGCATAACGGCTGGTCAACCAGCCCAGATCCTTATAGACACAGGTGCTTCTGTATCCTGTGCTAGTAAGACTTTTGTGTGTAACAATGGCTTGCCTGTGCAAACCATTGATGTATTGCAGCTACAAAGGCCAATGGTCTGTATATTAAAGTCTTTGGACTTTGCAAAGTGCCCCTTCGCATCCAAAGCTACAAGACGGTTGGGTCTTGTCAAGTCATTGATTTGTCGTCCGCCTTTGATGTAATCTTAGGTGATGATTGGCTCTGTGCCACAGCGTCCGTGCTTGATTGTAAACAGCGCACTTGTGTCGGCCGCAGTGGTCCTCGTCGTTTTAATTTGCACAACGTCGACAACTCCTGTGTACCACCACCCATGCAAGACTCTTATCTGCGGCTTTCAGCTGTGCAGATGAAGAAGCTTCTGCGCAAATAACCAGCTTCGGCTTTGGGTGTTGTTTGGGTGTTGTGAATGCTGAGTCTCCTCCCCCTGATTCTGATGTGAGTATCGTGGCCTCACGTAGTCCGGCATTTGACAAGTTGTTAGCAGAGTAATCGGATGTGTTCCCGGATGCACTTCCAGACGGATTGCCTCCCCATCGAGGCGTGGCTCATACAATTCCATAGGAGCCTGGCGCTGTGCCGCCGTACCGTCCCATGTATCGACTGAGTCCTCTCGAATTTCGAGAGATGCAATCCCAAGTGAAAGTGACGGAATTTCTCCGTAAAGGCCACATTGAGCCCTCGCAGTCCCCGTATGGTGCACCTATCCTCATCGTTAAGAAGAAGGAGGGTAGTCTCCGGATGTGCATCGATAAGCGAGCCCTCAACAAGCTCACTGTCAAGAACCGATACCCGTTGCCTCGCATCGATGATCTCTACGATCGTCTCGCGGAAGCTTAAGTGTTCAGCTCCCTCGATTTGCAGAGTGGGTATCATCAAATTCGTATCACTCCTGAGGACGTTCCGAAGTCAGCGTTTCGTACGCCTGTCGGACACTGCCAATTCAAGGTGCTGAGTTTTGGTCTGACCAACGCACCTGCCACGTTTCAGGCAGCGATGACGAAAGTCTTTGGCCCCCTTTTGGTATGACTTCGTGCTGGTCTATCTGGATGACATACTGGTGTTCGGTAAAACGCCTGACGATCATGTACGCCACCTGCGGAAAGTTCTGTAGTTGCTACGTGAAAGTCAGTTGTATGCCAAGACCTCCAAGTGTGCATTCAACCAGCCCGAATTAACGTACTTAGGGCATGTGGTGGGCAAAGACGGGGTGCGCGTCGACCCCAAAAAGACAGTAGTAGTAGTAGACTGGCCTGTGCCGCGGACTGTGCCACAGTTGCGTTCCTTTTTGGGATTCGCAAACTATTTCCGAAATTTCCATCGAGGATATGGAAGCGTGGCATCTCCTCTTACGAAGCTCACTCGTAAGGACGTACCATGGGGTGGACGTCCGAATGCCAGATGGCATTTGAGGATATCAAACGGGTCCTGGTATCACCACCCGTTTTGGCTTTGCCTCGAGAAGGCGTGCCGTACGAAGTCGTATGTGACGCCTCTTTGATCGGCATTGGTGCCGTTCTCCTGCAGGAGGGTCATTTCGTAGCATTCGAAAGTCGCTGCTCAGTCCTGCAGAGCAACATTGTACTACGGGTGAGCAGGAGCTCCTTGCTGTTGTGCACGCCCTCCGTGTGTGGCGATGCTATCTCGAGGGTGTCGAATTTACGGTCGTCACGGATCATTGCCCGTTGACCTACTTTCACACACAGCAGCACTTGAGCAGGCGTCAAGCTCGGTGGGCTGAGAGCATGGCACAATTCCGATTCCAGTGGTTGTACCGCCCTGGACGTACAATGTGGCGGACCCGGTGAGCCGCAACATTGTAGGGGCTGCTGTGGCGCCTGTCTTGTGTGCCACAAGGGTTCAGACTGCAGACGTGCGGCCTACCCGTGGGGCCGCAGCGCAGAGCACCACCAACCTCTCTGAGCTGTATGTGCGTATTCGTGATGGGTATGGCACAGACCCTTGGTTTGCATCTGCAACCAAACGACGCACAGTAGTACATGACCAAGGCTTCTGGTGGCGAGGTGACGCCATTGTGGTGCCCAAGTGCAATGCCTTGCGCACTAGTATTATGCAAGAGATGCATGAGCCTCCGTACAGTGGTCATTTGGGTATGGGAAAGACAAAGAAAGCTATCCAGCTTCTCTTGTGGTGGCCGTGCTTGTCAATTCACGTAAAGTCTTTTGTGAAGACTTGTGCCACCTGCCAGCGTAGTAAGGCACGCTCTCACAAGCCTGCCGGGTTGCTCCAACCTTTGGCTATTCCACCGCGAAACTGGTCTGATGTCAGTGTGGATTTCATCACCCAGTTGCCCAAGACGCGCAACGGCTATGACGCCATTGTCGTGTTTGTGGATCGTTTGAGTAAAATGGTGCACTTTGTACCTACGACCACACGGGTATCCGCTAAGGAGTTCGCTGGCATATTTGTGGACCGCGTATTAAAACTGCACGGAGTCCCCGAGCGCATCGTGTCTGACCGCGATCCTCGCTTCACGGGTCCCTTCTGGAAAGAAGTGTGCAGGCTTCTCGGCACGAAGCAATCCATGTCCACGGCTTTCCATCCCCAGACGGACGGTCAGACCGAAAGGATGAATTGGGTTTTGGAAGACATGCTCAGGCACTTCGTAAACCCCAGTCAAACTGACTGGGATGTGTATCTTGCTCTTGCTTTGTTGCTTATTATGTGAATAATGCTTTTTATGACTACACCAAAAATACACCCTTCTTCCTGAATTATGGTCAGCATCCCCGATCACCTCTGCAGTTGGGGAGGCCGGAGCGCGTTCCGGCCGCTGTAAGCTTCACCAGTACTCTCCTGGCAGTTCAGCGGCAGGCTAAGCAATTCTTGTTAATTGCTCAGAACCGGCAAAAGCAGTATGCTGATCGCCGTCGCAGGCATGTGTCCTTCGACGTCGGTGCCCAAGTGCTCTTGAGCACTAAGCACTTAGTCTTGCGGGCTGTCGGTACGCCTAAATTGCTACCAAAGTGGGTTGGACCTTTCCGTGTCATGCGCCTTGTCGGCAAGGTCGCATATGAGATTGATACACCGGTACATTGGTCCACAACGTTTTCCATGTGTCTCAACTCGAGCCATACCATACGGATGGCCGTGTCCAACCGCCCCCACCTCCTCTCGTTGTTGATGGCGCGGAGGAGTTTCAAATGGAGGGAATTTTGTGACACCGGGACACTCTCCGTGGGCGTCGTAAATTTTGTGAGTACCTCATTAATTGGCTCGGCTTTGGGCCTGAGCACAATACCTGGGAACCAGCGGCCAATCTTGCCAGTTGCCCTTCCCGCGTACAGAAGTATTTGACAGGAGGCCAAGCCTCTTCTCTCCATCGTCCAAAACTTTCCCGCCGGGCTTAACACCCTGGTATCTGTCGTGCTCCCTTCTTGTTCCCGAGGACGTGAACACCTAAGTGGGGAGGTATGTAACGTTTCCGCCGTTTGAGGGTGCCAACGGCGCGCGATAACCCTACATGAGTGTAGCGTATCTACCGTTTGGAGTCCCAAACGGTGCGGGTAGCTTGGCTGCACTCCGTGTAGCTAAGTACGGTTCGAGGGTCCCGGGCTCCGTACCCTGTCGGCACGCCTCGGGCTCACGCCCTGCAGGCCGGCCGGGTGGGTCAGCTCTCCCTCAGGCCGGCGCCCCGCGGGCCGACTGGATTGACCAGCTCTCTCGGCCTTATGGCTGCATGGCCTTGGTCCTGTGTCCGCATGGCCTCAGTCCCTTGGCCCCGTGAGCCAGGCTATCGGCCTGGCGCGCCACCTTCTTGGCGCTAGTCCTTTGGACTCGTGCTGTGCAGCGCGCCAGTCCCTTGGACTCGCGCGCCGGCCTCTTGGCGCTAGTCCCTTGGACTCGCGCCACAGGCCTCTGGCCCTGTGTGCCAGCCTGTTGTATTTGTCGTGTCCCCTTGTCGGGCCCGTCCCTCCGGGGGAGGGCCCTGGGGGCGACCCTCGTCACACCCTCAGGGGAGGGGTGGCAGGGAACCGCTATAAGTAGTGGGCCTTGGTCAGACTCCGAGGGGACCACCGCCCGAGAGAGACACAGCCCTGCTGCTGCCTAGCCAGCCCCGCTGCTGCCTGCTGCTGCCGCCGCCGCCACAGCTCTGCTGCTGCCGGCTGCTGCCAGCCCGTCGCCGCAGCTCATTGCTGCGGGCCCTGCCGGCTCTCTGTAAGTCTATTGGTAGAGTCACCGTCCCAGGGCGGTGCCTCAGGGTAAGACTTCCGCTGCGCTCTGTGCGCGTATGTGCGTTGGCGTTCTCCTCTATGAGGGTTGTCTCCAAAACACCCTATGCTCGAATCCAAACCAGGACATTCTGACTCTAACTGTGTGATTAGAGCAGAGATGTCACAGCGTGGCTGCACTCCGTGTAGCTAAGTACGGTTTGAGGTTCCCGGGCTCGTAACCCGTCCGCACGCCTCGGGCTTACGCCCTGCGGGCTGGCCGGGTGGGTCAGCTCTCCCTCAGGCCAGCGCCCTGCGGGCTGGCCGGATTGGCCAGCTCTCTCGGCCTCATGGCTGCATGGCCTCGGTCCTGTGTCCGCATGGCCTCAGTCCCTTGGCCCCGTGAGCCAGGCTATTGGCCTGGCGCGCCACCTCCTTGGCGATAGTCACTGTGCAGCGCGCCAGTCCCTTGGACTTGCGCGCCGGCCTCTTGGCGCTAGTCCCTTGGACTCGTGCTACAGGCCTCTGGCCCTGTGTGCCAGCCTCTTGTATTCATCGTGTCCCCTTGTCAGGCCCGCCCCTCCGAGGGAGGGCCCTGGGGGCGACCCTCGTCACACCCTCAGGGGAGGGGTGGCAGGAGGACCGCTATGAGTAGTAGGCCTTGGCCAGACTCCTGAGTCCGACCAACGCCCGAGAGAGACACAGCCCTGCTGCTGCCGCCGCCGCCACAGCTCTGCTGCTGCCGTCTGCTGCCAGCCCGTCGCCGCAGCTCATCGCTGCGGGCCCTGCCGGCTCTCCGTAAGTCTATTGGTAGAGTCACCGCCCTAGCGCGGTGCCTCAGGGTAAGGCTTCCGCTGCGCTCTGTGCGCGTATGTGCGTTGGCGTTCTCCTGTATGAGGGTTGTCTCCAAAACACCCTATGCTCGAATCCAAACCAGGACATTCTGACTCTGATGACTGTGTGATTAGAGCAGAGATGTCACACAAGCTACCCGCACCGTTGGGACTCCAAACGGTAGATACGCTACGCTCATGTAAGGTTATCGCGCAACGTTAGCACTCTCAAACGGAGGAAACGTGACACGCAGTACGCGCGGCACGCCCCCTTTGTATCCTCATTGTGCGGTTCCGCTTTTCCAGGGGCCTGACCTTGGGGGCTACCCGATCCAGTCGTATCCCCATTGTGCTGGCCCGCTCCTCCAGGGGTCGGACCTTGGGGCTACCCTCGTCACACCCTCCCGGGAGGGGTGGCAGGTGGAACGCTATAAGTAGTAGGGCGAGGCCAGACTCTTCAGTCGGTCCATTGACGCCCAGAAAGAGGCACAGGCCTGCTTGCCTGCTGCCGCAGCCGCCGCCCCAGCTCTGCTGCTGCCTTCTGCTGCCCAGCCCGTCGCCGCAGCCCGTTGCTGCAGACATCGCCGGCTCTCCGTAAGTGCCACGGTTGCGCCCCATCTGGGGCCAGCTACTAATCCCAGACCCTCTGTAATGTCGCCGGCTTTTAGCGGCGCCTCAGGGTAAAGTTTTGCTGTGCTATGTGATGCACTTGAGTAAACCGTGTGCGTTGGCGCTCCACTATGTAGGGGGGTATTTCCTAAAACCCCTAGGTCTAAACTCAATTAGGAAGTACTAATTCCTAACTGCGTGTAGGGATCAAGACGTCACTCCCTGGGTGTAACGTTCCCGCCGTTTAGGGCATGCAAACGTTGCCGGAGACCTTCCAGTTTAGTCTCGTCACCGTTGGTGTAATGAACCAGCCGTTTGGTCAAGCCACATGGCTCTGTTTGCATTACATGACCGGCTATTTGAGACAAGTGGGCCCGCCAGGTGGCGGGCTGGCTTGCCGGGCAAGAGGCCCGCCCAGAGACGGGTCCAGCCCGTCCAGAAATACTCCTCGCCAGGATCCGCCCGTTCAAGGGAGGATCTTTGGCCCGCCGTCTGGCAGGCCATGGGGCGACCCGCTCACACCCCTGGAGGGGGGGGTGGCACAGGAAAGCACGAAGAGCCTTGGGGCTGAGGCTTGAGGGAGTTCGAACCGGTGAAGCCCAGGAGCAGCCTTGCCGCTGCTCGCCGCCGCAGCCGCCGCCGCACCTTGCTGCGGGG
>WELB01000284.1:66326-95763 GCA_009602725.1 Spirogloea muscicola | reverse complement strand
GGCGGCCTGGCGGCCAGGCGGCCGCTCCGGCGACCCGGCGGCCGAGCGGCGGCCGCCCCGGCTATAGCATTCCTATCCCTAATTACACAGTCAGGGTCAGAATGTCCTGGTCTGGATTCAAACATAGGGTGTTTAGAAAGACAACCCTCATACAAGAGAACGCCAACGCACATGTGCATAGGGCGCAGCGGAAGTCTTACCCTGAGGCACCGCCCTGGGCGGTGACTCTACCAGTAGATTTACGGAGAGCCGGCAGGGCCCGCAGCGATGAGCTGCGGCGACGGGCTGGGCAGCAGGCGGCAGCAGCAGAGCTGTGGCGGCGGCGGTGGCAGCAGGCAGCAGCAGGCTGGCTAGGCAGCAGCAGGGCTGTGTCTCTCTCGGCGTTGCTCGGACTCCATAGTCTGACTAAGGCCAACTTCTTACAGCGGTTCTCCTGCCACCCCTCCCCTGAGGGTGTGACGAGGGTTGCCCCCAGGGCCCTCCCCAAGAGGGGCGAACCTGACGAAGGGGAAGACGAAGTGACGCCCGTTGGGCGGCACAAGGGCGACGCGAAGCGGCGCCCCGGGCGGTACAAAAGAGACGCGAAGCGGCACCTGGGGCGGCATAAAGGGGACGCGACGCGGCGCCTCCTGGCGGTGCACGTGGATGCACGTGCTATACGAAGCCGGGGGCCTCGGACCGCACTTAGGTACTCAAATCGTGGAGCAAAGCTACCCGTACCGTTTGGGACATCCAAACGGTAGATACGATATGATCATGTAAGGTTACCAACACCGTTAGCACTCTCAAACGGAGAGAACGTTACAGACCTCCCCCACTCAGATGTTCACGTCCTCGGGATCAAGAATGAAGCACGACAGGGGGTCAACCCAAGGAAGTTAAGCCCGTTGGGGAGACACTGGACGGTGGAAAGAAGAGGCGTTGCCTCCTGTCAAATTCTTCTGGACGCGGGAAGGACAATTTGCAAGATTGGCCGCTGGTTCCCATTTTTTGTGTTCAGGCCATAGTCGAGCTTACGCACTATGATGCAGGGCACTATGATGCAGGGATTTGACTTTGCGGACTCCTGTACGCTGTTCTGCCTGTTGGTGTTCAAACTCCGCGTATGCACCATTGGCCCCGTTGTTTAATGTCAACGTTGTGAGTCGGGTTTGCTTGAGCATATTGTGACTTTAGCAGGGGTGCTCACCCTCACCTTGGAACCCATTGTAGATCTACCTACGTTGGTGGATCAAGCCCGGCGGGCCTTCACTTTGTATCTTTCTCCAGTGTGGGAAGCATGTGACCATTGAACGGATTTCCAAGCTGGGCCTCCTGCTGTCGAGAGGTTCAAGCGTGTGATGGACCACAGCCGAAGTCAAGGACATCGGTTCAAGGGAGAAATTGCAGCAAGTACGTGTGTGAGCAGGCTTCAGTGCCTTCGGGCAGAAGGGCTCGTTCTCTTTAATGTGCCCCGTAGGCGCGGTGTAATCCATCCATCTCTGCAAGGGCTCACCCTGCTGTGCGTCCACACAGCCGGCGACCTTCTTGCGTTTCTTGGTGGTGATAACTCTCCAGATATTCCGTTTCCTTAGAAATCTCGTGGTATATGTCGCTTGTGCATACACAAATATCTTGCTGTGTGCTTCGGCACACCGTGCTTCGCGCACAACATATGTTATTCTCAGATATAGCGGCTCGTCAGCCTGTTCGAAGTCTGATAGATTCAGGAGCAATAGTCTCCTGTGTGGATAAAGACTGTGTGTAAACATGGCTTGGTCATCCGACCCATTGAAATTTGCAAGCGATAATGGCCACTGGCCAGCAGGCTTCTGTATTGAGCATCTGCTCGATTCCAATTCACATCTCAATCAAAGGACTCGGGTGTCTTGTTATGCAGTCAGGTTGGCTGCAGTATTTGATGTGATTCAGTCAGGTTGGCTGCAGTATTTGATGTGATCCTGGGTAATGATTGGCGTTGTGCTGAGTCAGCCCTTTCGAAATTTGATCGGCTTACATGCACGGTGCACCGTGGGTCACGCCGATTTGTAAGCAATGATGTGTACCGCCATCACTTGAAGACTCCTCTATTGTGCTGACAGCTGTACAGCTGGAAAAATTTCTTCGCAGGGCACCAGCGCTAGCAGTGCTGTAGTGACGCTGAGTCTTGAGTCTCCCTCTGACTCAAATGTGAGTGCTGAGGCCTCACATGGTGCGGTTCTTGACCACTTGCTGGCAGAGCACTCGGATGTGTTTCTGGTACTGATGCGGCCAGATTGCCTCCTGACCGGGGCGTTGCTCACTGTCAAGAACCGTCACCCTTGGCCATGCATTGATGATTTCTTTGATCGTTTTGCTGGAGCTACTGTGTTCAGCTCCCTTGCCTTGCAAAGTGGTATATCACCAAATTTGTATCACTCCTGATAATCTCCCCAAGTCGGCTTTTCGTAGTGCACTGGGGCATCTCCAGTCAAGGTGCTCAATATTGGTTTGACCAATGCACCTGCCACAGTCAGGCTGTGATGACTGACGACTTTGGTGGCCTCTTGTATGACTTTGTATGTGTATGCTTGGACAATTTGCTGGTGTTCAGTGTCACACCTGACGTTCACGTGGTGCACCTGCAATGCGTGTTGCAGATGCTCAGTGGAAAACCGTTGTACGCCAAATAATCCAAGTGTGTGTTTTACAAGTCCAAGCTGGCATACTTGGGGGATGTTGTAGGCAAACGTGGGGTTTGCGTTGACCCGATAAAAGATCTCTGTAGCAATGGACTGGCCTGTGCCACGGAATGGGCCGCAGTTGCGCTCCTTTTGCAAACTCTTGCCGCAAATTCCTGCAGGGGTACGGGAATAAGTTATGCTTCTTACGACGCTCACTCGTAAGAATGCTCCCTGGGAGTGGATATCTGATTGCCAAGTGGCATTTGAGGCTATTCAAGGGGCTTTCATGTCTCTGCCCGTCTTGGCCTTATCTCGAGAAGGCGTACTGTATGAGCTAACGTGTGACGCCTCGATGACCGGCATTGGTGCCGTTCTTTTTCAAGAGGGTCATCCCCGTAGCGTCTGAGAGTTGCTTATTTCGTCCGGCAGAGCGCAACTATACTACGAGAGAGCAAGGGCTGTTGCTATTGTGCACACCCTACATGTGTGGCGCTATCTTGAGGACTTGAAATTAGGGTCGTCACGGATCATTGCCCGTTGACCTTATTTCACTCACAACAGCATTTGAGCCAGCGTCAAGCTCGGTGAGCAGAAAGTATTGCATCATGCCGTTTCCAGTGATTTGTACCGCCCTGGAAGAATCGATGTCACGTATCCGGTGAGCCGCCACATTGCAGGGGCTGCTCAGGTGGCTGCCTTGTGTAATTCAGGAGTTCACGCAGACGTGCGTTTACTCGAGGCGTCCCTCGGCAACCCACCTTCAACCTCCCTAAGCTCTACGTGCGTATACGTGACGGGTATGGCACAGACCCCTGGTTTGTTGATTGCATCCCATGTACGCATGGTCAAGATGACATTGGCTTCTATAGGCAAGGTAACGCCATTGTAGCTCCAGACTGCAATGCCTTGCGCACTAGCATCATGCAAGTGATGCATGCGACAGCCTACAGTGGTCATCCGGGTGTTGGAAAGACCAAGCAGGTTAAGTAAGCTGTCTGTTCTGGTGGCCGGGTTGTGCGGTCCAAGTACACTCCCCTGTGCGGAGTTGTGCTACGTGCCATTGTAGTAAGCTAGCTCTGTGAAGCTTGCCGGCTTACTCGAGCCTTTGGCAGTTCCTCAGCAGTATTGGGCAGATGTGAGCATTGACTTTATCACGCACCTGCCCAAGACGTGTTAAGGCTTCGATGCGATCGTCGTCTTTGTGGCCCGTCTGAGTCAAGTGGTGCATTTTGCTCCTACGACCACCTGTGTATCTGCAAAGGAGTTCGCTAGTGTTTTGTGGACCGAGTATGCAAATTGCAAAACTTTCCGGGCGGGTTGTCTCTGACCGTGACCCCCGCTTTACTAGACATTTCTGGAAGGAAGTATGCAGGCTTGATGTACCATGCGATTCATGTCCACAGCTTTTCACCCCCAACGTGACGGTCAATTGAGAGGATGACTCGGGTCTTGATGGACATGCTCCGGCGTCTCGTGAACCCTAGTCAGAATGACTTGGATGAGGTACCTCGCTCCGGCAGCGTGCCGTGAACGATGCCTGGTATGAGTCCACCAGGCAACACCCTTCTTCCTCAGTTATGGTCGGCAATTCTCGGCCATTGCCCAGCAGTGGCAAAAGGTGTTTGCTGACCAACGTCGAAGTGATGTGTCTTTCGACGTGGGTGCTCACGTGCTACTGAGTACCAAGCACCTGCCCTTGCGAGCAGTGGGTATACACAAGCTATTACCCAAATGGGTTGGACCAGCGTGTAGCGCCTTGTTGTTAAGGTGGCATATATGCATTGTACACCAGTACAGTGGAAGAATCATCCAGTCTACAACGTGTCCCAGCTTCGGCCCTTATATTCGGATGGCCATGTCCAACGCCCCCACCTCCCCCCTGGTTGCGGCTTACTTGACGTTTTGAGTTGGAGGAGTTTTGTATAATATCTGTCCCTAATCACACAGTCAGGGTCAGAATGTCCTGTTTGGATTCAAGCATAGGGAGTTTAGGAGATAACCCTCATACAGGAGAACGTGTACGCACATACGCGCACAGAGCGCAGCGGAAGTCTTACCCTGAGGCACCGCCCTAGGGCGGTGACTCTACCCATAGACTTACAGAGAGCCGGCGGGGCCCGCAGCGACGAGCTGCGGTGACAGGCTGGGCAGCAGACGGCAGCAGCCGAACTGTAGCATCCCTGCCCAGTGAGCCGGTGGGGCCCGCAGCGACGAGCTGCGGCGACGGGCTGGGCAGTAGGCGGCGGCAGCAGAGCTGTGGCGATGGCGGCGGCAGCAGGCAGCAGCGGGGCTGGCTAAGCAGCGGGGCTGGCTAGGCAGCAGCAAGGCTGTGTCTCTCTCGGCGTTGGTCGGCCTCCAGAAGCCGGCCACGGCTCACTACTTATAGCGTCTCCCCTGCCACCCTCCCCCGAGGGTGTGACGAGGGTCGCCCCCAAGGCCCTCCCTCGTAGGGGCGGGCCGGACGAATGGGACACGGAGAGCGGCGCCTTAGGCGGCTGCGAGGAGACGCGAAGCGACGCGCGAACGCGGCGCCATTGGACGCGCAGATGGGCGCCTTGGCAGAGCGGGGCTGGCTAGGCAGCAGCAAGGCTGTGTCTCTCTCGGCGTTGGTCGGCCTCCAGAAGCCGGCCACGGCTCACTACTTATAGCGTTTCCCCTGTCACCCTCCCCGGAGGGTGTGACGAGGGTCGCCCCCAAGGCCCTCCCCCGTAGGGGCGGGGCCGGACGAATGGGACACGGAGAGCGGCGCCTTGGGCGGCTGCAAGGAGACGCGAAGGGACGCGCGAACGCGGCGCCATTGGACGCGCAGATGGGCGCCTTGGCAGAGCGGCCATGTAAGAGAGATACAATACGACCATGTAAGGTCACCGGCACCGTTGGCACTCCCAAACGGAGGGAACGTTGCAAATCTTGTCACCGGGGGACAGCTTCCGTGGGCATAAGTCCCGTGAGTACTTTGTGAAGCTCGGCTATAGGCCTGAGCACACCCGTGGGAGCCTGCGGCCAATTTTCCCAAATTGCCCGACCGCTCTCCATTCGTACCTCGCTATGGGTCTGTTCCCATTTGTCTTGGTTCCTATTGCACCACTCTGTGTCGTCTTACTTCCCGAGGACGTGAACTCGTAGGCGGGGACGAACGTAACGTTCCCATGTTCGTGAGCGCCCAAGAGTGTCGTTAACGCTTACATGGTGTTCTACTGACCGTTCGTTCTGGCCGGTATTAACCGACCTGGCACTCGTTCCGTCCGGGCTCGTTCGGGTGGCCTCGCGTGCTCCCGTCATGCTCGGCCCATACATGCTCGGCGGCATGCGTGGGCCCGGACGTCCCCGGCGGCCTGTTTGGCCGCGGCCATGCTCGGCGCCATGGCGCCTGCTGTCGACAGCTCATGATTCCCTCATCAGGCACGCTCCTCGCGGGCGAGCCTTGAGGCGACCCAAGTACAACCTAGAGGGAGGGTGGCACCGAGAAGCACTTGCTATTGCACGGAGCAGAGAGAGACCCGACCGGAGGCCGGGGACTCAGTGACGCTCTGAGAGGTGCAGCCTCGCGGCTGCCTGCTGCTGTAGACCGCTGCAGCGCGCGGCTTGTTGCCGGCTCTGCTGAGGAGACCTTGGCGGCTTCCCGCTAGAGGCAAGTCTGCAGCACGTGCCCGGGAGGTGGAGCTGCTGCCTGGCGGCAGCGGCACACGGCAAGTCTTCCGCTGTGTCGTAGTACTTCCTCGTTGCGGGTAGTTGTTCCTAAACACCCGAGCACTTAACCCTTTAAAGGACGCAGTCGGCCCTGACCTGCCTGTTTACGTCTGAACGCGACAGGTAGGCCGCACGTCTGCATGCTGAAACCTTGTGGCATACAAGACAGGCGCCACAGCACTTTCTACAATGTTGCGGCTCATCGGGTCCGCCACTTTAATCTGTCCAGGGCGCTTCAGCCACTAAAATCGGAATTTTGCCATGCTCTCAACCCATCGAGCTTAACGCCTGCCCAATTGCTGCTGTATGGCAGTAGGTCAACGGCAATGGTCCGTTACGACCTTAGATTCAACACCTCGAGATAGCATCGCCACACACGGATGGCTTGCACAACAGCAAGGAGCTCCTGCTCACCCGTAGTATGATTTCGCTCTGCAGGACTGAGCAGGCGACTTTCGAATGCTACGGGATGACCCTCCTGCAGGAGAACGGCACCAATGCCGTTCAGAGAGGCGTCACATACTACTTCACACGACACGCCTTCTCGAGGCAAAGCCAAAACGGGTGGGGACACAAGGACCCGTTTTATTTGCTAAAATGCCTTTTGGCATTCGGACGTCCCACCCCATAGTACGTCCTTACGAGTGAGCTTCGTAAGAGAAGATGCCATGCTTCCGTATCCTTGTAGGAATTTACGAAATAGTAATGTGCGAAACCAGAAAGGGACGCAAGTGCGGCACAGTCCGCGGCACAGGCCAGTCCTTTACTACTACTGTCTTTTGGGGGTCGACGCGCACCCCGTCTTTGCCCACCACATGCCCTGAGTAAATCAACTCGGCCTGGTTGAACACACACTAGGAGGTTTTAGCATACAAATCATTTTACGTAGCAACTGCAGAACTATCCGCAGGTGGCGTACATGATCCTCAGGCGTTTCACTAATCACCAGTATGTCATCCAGGTAGACCAGCACGAAATCATACAAAAGGGGGCCAAATACCTTCGTCATCACTGCCTGAAACATAGCAGGTGCGTTGGTCAAACCAAGACTCAGCACCTTGAATTGAACTGGAAGTATCCGACCGGCGTACGAAACGCTGACTTCGGACCGTCCTCAGGAGTAATACGAGTCTGATGATACGCACTTTGCAGGTCGAGGGAGCTGAACGTTTTAGCTTCCGTGAGACGATCGAAGAGATCATCGATACGAGGCAACGGGTATCGTTTCTTGACAGTGAGCTTGTTGAGGGCTCGGTAACGATGCACATCCGGGGACTACCATCCTTATTCTTGATGATAAGGATTGGTGCACCATACGGAGACTGTGAAGGCTCAATGTGGCCTTTGCGGAGCAATCCCGTCACTTGGGATTGCATTTCTCGAATTTCGAGAGGACGTCGATAGATAGGACGGTACGTTGGCACAGCGCCGGGCTCCAATAAAATTGTATGAGCCACACCTCGATGAAGAGGCAATTCGTCTGGAAATGCATCCGGGAAGACATCCGAATACTCTGCTAACAACTTGTCAAGAGTCGTTATATGTGAGGCCACGATACTCACATCAGAGTCAGAGGGGGACTCAGCACTCATCACAATACCCAGATACGCAGCCGAAGCTGGTTCCTTGCGGAGGAGCTTCTTCTTCCGCACAGCTGAAAGCCGCAGAGTCCTGCATGGGTGGTGGGACACAGGTAATGTCGACGTTGTGCAATTTGAAACGACGACGACCACTTCGGCCGACACAATTGCGCTGTTCACAGTCAAGCACAGACGCGGTGGCACAGAGCCAATCATTGCCAAAGATTACATCAAGGGCAGACGTCAAGTCAATGACATGACAAGACACAACCGTCCTGTAGCTTTGTTTGCGCGTGTCCGGCACTCTGCCGCCGTTCTGCCCTCTTATAGACTTAGTACTCTCGAGTGTTGAGAGAAGCAATCCCGAGAGCCGGACTTGCTAAAGTACGGGCTCTCCCAGTGGTGAGCCTCCTCACTCGCCGTATGGAGCACCTATCCGCTTCCTTATGAAGCACTGTGGTAGTCATTGGATGTGCATCCAGCATCGAGCTCTCAAGAGCCAATGCCCTTTGCCTGGCATTGATGATCTACGTGATCGTCATAGAGAAGCAAGCGTACTTTGCTTCCTCGATTCGTGAAACTTATCACGACCTTTTGTATCACGCCTGGGAAAGTTCCGAGTTGGCTTGTTGTGCGCCGCTCGGACAGTTCCAGCCCCGTGTCAGGCTGTGACAGTGGGAGTCATTGGCCCTATAGTATGACTCTGTGCTGGTATATTTGAATGACATACAAGTGTTCGTATGACACCCGAGGATCATGTACTGCACCTGCAGCTTGTGCTGCCTTTGCGACGTGAGATTCACTTATGTGCCAAGGGTATGTATGTCACCAGTAGTAGGGCGTATTGCGGGCAAAGACGGGTTCGCGTCGACCCCAAAAGTAGTAATCAATCATGCTGATCTGTCTGCAGAGACTGACGTAAAGTGTAACGTTCCCAGCCGTTAGGGCGTGCTAACGTTGCGGGAAACCTTCCAGTGTCGTCTCGTCACCGTTGGGGCGTGTCAATGGTGCCGGTCGATCCGCTGTTCCCGATGTCGGGCTCGCTCTTAGGCGATCCGCTGCACACCTGTGTGACTATTCCCGATGTCGGGCTCGCTCTTAGGCGTCGTGTCCCCATTGTTGGGCCCGTCCCAAGGTGGGCCCTGGGACGACCCTCGTCACACCCTTGGGGGAGGGGTGACAGGTGGAACGCTGTTTGTAGCCGGCCGAGGCCAGACTGCTCAGTCGAACCAACGCCCGAGAGAGACACAGCCCGCTGCTGCCTTGCCAGCCCCGCTGCTGCCTGCTGCTGCCGCCGTCTCCACAGCTTTGCTGCTGCCGCCTGCTGCCAGCCCGTCGCCGCAGCTCATCGCTGCGGGTCTCTGCCGGCTCTCTATTGGTAAAGTCACCGCCCTAGGGCGGTGACTCAGGGTAAGACTTCCGCTGCGCTCTGTGCGCGTACGTGCGTTGGCGTTCTCCTGTATGAGGGTTGTCTCCAAATCACCCTATGTTCGAATCCAAGACAGGACCAGGACACCTGACTCTAACTGTGTGTTTAGATGCAGAGATGTCACATAAAGGACTGCTAAGTGCCACGAAATGTGCCGCAGTTGCGTTCCTTTCGAGGATTCGCACATTATACCCGTTACTGCCAGGATTCCTGCAAGGACACGGAAGTATGACATCTCCTCTTACGAAGCTCACCCGTAAGGACGTACCCTGGGGTGGACGTCTAAATGCCCGCGGCCATTTGAGGATATTCAAAATGGGTTCTAGTATCGCCACCTGTTTGGGGCCTTGCCTCGAGAATGCGCTCCGTTGTCGTCATAAGATGTGTGACGCCTCTTTGATCGGCATTTGCCGTTCCCTTGCGGGAGGGTCACCCCGTAGCCTTTGAGACTCGCCTGCTCAGTCCTGCCGGGCGCATCTCAACTACGGGGGGGAGCATGAGCTCCTTGCTGTTGTGCACGCCCTCCGTGTGTGGCGATGCTATCTCAAGGGTGCTGAAACTATGGTTGTAACGGGCCATAGCCAGTCGCCCGTTCTTCGCACACAACAGCAAAGAGCAGGCGTCAAGCTTGGTGAGCTGGTAGTATGGTACTAATCCAATCCAGTCGGTGTACCACCCTGGACGTGACAAAACTGCGGACTCAGTGGCCGCAACATTGTAGGTGCTGCTGTGGCGCCTGTCTTGTGTGCCACAAAGGCTCAGACCGCAGACGTGCGGCCTGCCCGTGGGGCCGCTCGGCAGTGCACTACCTACCTCTCTGAGCTTTATCTGCGTGATGGGTATGGCACAGACCCTTGGTTTGCACGAGCAACCAAATCACGCACAGTTGTTATGACCAAGGTTTCTGGTGGCGAGGTGACGCCATTGTGGTGCCTGACTGCAATGCCTTGCACACTAGTACCATGCAAGAGACGCATGAGCCTCAGTACAGTGGTCACTTGGGTATTGGAAAGACAAGAAAAGCTATCATGCTTTTTTGGTGGTGGCCGGGCTTGTCTGTCAAGTAGAGTCGTTGTGAGGACTTGCGCCACCTGCCAGCGTAGTACGGCACGCTCTCTCAAGCCTGCCAGTTTGCTGGCATTATCTGTGGACCGAGTATGGAAACTGCACGGAGTACCCGAGCGAATCGTCTAACCGCGACCCTCGCTCCACGGGTCACTTTTGAAAAGAAGTGTGCAGGCTCATTGGCACAAGCAATCCATGTCCACAGCTTTCCACTCACTATCAGACTGTCAGACTGTGAGGTTGAAGCGGTTTGGCAGACATGCCAAGGCACCTCAGTCAGGGTGACTGGGACGAGTACCTTGATCCAGCGAGTATGCTGTGCACAACGCCTTTCATGACTCCTAAAAGCACACCCGTCTTCCTGAATGTCAGCATCCCCCATCACCTTTGCAGGTGGGGAGGCCGGAGCGCGTTCCGGCCGCAATAAGCTTTACCGGTGACCTCGTGGAGGCTCAGCGGAGGGCTAAGCAATTCTTGACAATTGCTCATAATCGGCAAAAGCAGTATGCTGATTTACGTCGCAAGAGTGTGTCCGACGTGGGTGCCCCAGTGCTGGTGAGCTCTGCGCACCTAGCCTTGCGGGCTATGGGTACGCACAACTTGCTGCCCAAGTGGGTTGGATCGTTTTGTGTCGTGCGCCTGGTCGGCAAGGTCGCACATGAACTTGATACACAGGTACAATGGCAACTCTATGTGTCTCAGCTCGAGTCACACCATACGGATGGCCGTGTCCGACCGCCCCCACCTTCCCTCGTTTTTGACAACGAGGAAGAGTATCAAGAGAAGGAAACTTTGTCCCACCGGGCCAATCTCCGTGGGCGTTGTAAGTCCCGTGAGTATCTTATCAACTGGCTAGGCCATGCGCCTGAGCACAGCACATGGGGATCTGAGGTCAATCTTGCCAATTGTCCTTCCCTCGTTCAAGCGTATCTGACAGAAGGCATTGCCTCTTCTCTCCGTCATCCAGTATTTCCCGTCGGGGTTGATTCCCCTGAGTCGAGCCCCTGTAAAACTCCGTTCTTGTTCCGGAGGACGTGAAAATCTAAGTGGGAAGGTATGCAATGTTCCTCTGTTTGCGAGTGCCAACGGTGCCGGTAACCTTACATGATTGTATCGTATCTACCGTTTGGAAGTCCCAAATAGTACTGTTAGCTTGGCTCCACTATATGTAGCTAAGTACGGTCCGAGGCCCTGGGCTCCGCATCGCACTTGCTCGTCCAGGAGGCGCCGCTTCGCGTCTCCTTTGTACCGCCCAGGGCGCCGCTTCGTCGCCCTTGTGCCGCCCAACGGGCGTCGCTTCCTTTCCCCATTGGTCAGGCCCGCCCTTCCGGGGGAGGACCTGGGGGGCAACCCTCGTCACACCCTCAGGGGAGGGGTGGCAGATTAAACCCTTATCAGTAGTAGGCCGAGGCCATACTCCTCAGTCGGACCCGTGACGCCAAGAGAGGCACAGCCCTGCTGCTGCCTGCTGCCGCAGCCGCCGTCACAGGCTCTGCTGCTGCCGCCTGCTGCCCAGCCCGTCGCCGCAGCTCGTCGCTGCGGGCCTCGCCGGCTCTCTGTAAGTACCAAGGCCGCGCCCCTGGCGGGGACAGCTGCTGACGCTCGGTCGAGTCACCGCCTACCAGCGGTGCCTCAGGGTAAGACTTCCGCTGCGCTATGCGTGTGTGCGCTGGCGTTCCATCCGGTAAGGGGGTAGTCTCCAAACTACCTATGTCCTAAACCCAAACAGGACTTTCTGACCCTAACTGTGTGATTAGGGACAGGGACGTTACATGACGAGCGCGTTACAAAGCGCGTTACATTACGAGCGCCTGGGGGCAACCCTGGTCGCACCCTCAGGGGAGGGGTAGCAGAAGAACCGCTGTAAGTAGTCGGCCTTGGTCAGACTCTGGGGGGCAACCAACGGCGAGAGAGACACAGCCCTGCTGCTACCTAGCCAACCCCGCTGCTGCCTGCTGCTGCCGCCGCCGCCACAGCTCTGCTGTTGCCGTCTGCTGCCAGCCCGTCGCCGCAGCTCATCACTGTGGGCCCTGCCGGCTCTCCGTAAGTCTGTTGGTAGAGTCACCGCCTTAGGGCGGTGCCTCAGGGTAAGACTTCCGCTGCGCTCTGTGCCCGTATGTGCGTTGGCGTTCTCCTGTCTGAGGGTTGTCTCCTAAACACCCTATGCTTGAATCCAAACAGGACATTCAGACCCTGACTGTGTGGTTAAGGACTGAGATGTTTACAGCTAGGGTCAGAATGTCCTATGGAATCAAACATAGGGTGTTTAGAAGACAACCCTCATACAAGAGAACGCTAATGCACATACGCGCACAGAGCGCTGCGAAAGTCTTACCCTGAGGCACCGCCCTAGGGCGGTGACTCTACCAATAGACTTATGAGGGTTGCCCCCAGGGCCCTCCCCAGGAGGGGCGGGCCGGACGAAGGGGATCACGAAGCGACGGCCGTTGGCGGCACAAGAGCGACGCGAAGTTGCGCCCTGGGCGGTACAAAGGAGACGCGAAGCGGCACCTAGGGCGGCACGAGGGAGACGCGAAGCGGCGCCTTGGGCGGCACAAAGGGGACGCGACGCGGCGCCTCCTGGCGGTGCACGTGGATGCACGTGCTGTACGGCTACCCGTACGTTCGGACCTTCCAAACGGTAGGTACGATACGATCATGTAAGGTTACCAGCACCTTTGCACTCTCAGACGGAGGGAACGTTACACCGGCGGCCCGGCGGCCATGCGGCGGCAGCTGCTGTGCTGTGGCCGCGCGCTGTTACTATGCGTTAGCGTCCAATCCATTATTAAATGGCACGTAATGGGTGGGAACGTTACAGCTATCATCTCGGCCTTCGCCCGCTCGTCCGCTCCTGCAGGCCGGCATACCTGGGCAGCCGGCCGCAGACAGCCGTCTCTGTGTCCCAGCGCTTCTCTGTCCACGGCCCACGTGCGCTGGAGCAGGCGGTGGTGGCGGTAAACACTAGTGTGCTGCCCTTCCAGGCGTAGCTTAGCTCAGTCCACCCAGGAGCTGCTCGCGGCGCACCCGGATCTGGCGGGCTGCCGGTCCCGTTTGAGAACCTCGCACACACTGCCGACCTGCGCTTCCAAGCGCGCTACGGGGCCCGATGGACAGGCCAGCCTTTGTGACGAATGCTGTGGATCGCCAAGGCCGAGCTGCCGGTAGAGCAAGGAAAAGCGGGGGAGCATTGGAATGGGGCTGCAACGGTGAAAGTGAGCAACAATTACTGCAGGGGCAAGGGTCCAGGTGTGACATCTCTGCTTTAATCACACAGTTAGAGTCAGAATATCCTGGTTTGGATTCGAGCATAGGGTGTTTTGGAGACAACCCTCATACAGGAGAACGCCAACGCACATACGCGCACAGAGCGCAGCGGAAGTCTTACCCTGAGGCACCGCCCTAAGGCGGTGACTCTACCAACAGACTTACGGAGAGCCGGCAGGGCCCACAGTGATGAGCTGCGGCGACGGGCTGGCAGCAGACGGCAACAGCAGAGCTGTGGCGGCGGCGGCAGAAGCAGGCAGCAGCGGGGCTGGCTAGGCAGCAGCAGGGCTGTGTCTCTCTCGGGCGTTGGTCGACTCAGGAGTCTGACCAAGGCCCACTACTTATAGCGGTTCTCCTGCCACCCCTCCCCTGAGGGTGTGACGAGGGTCGGCCCCAGGGCCCTCCCCCGGAGGGGCGGGCCCGACAAGGGGACACGACAAATACAACAGGCTGGCACACAGGGCCAGAGGCCTGTAGCGCGAGTCCAAGGGACTAGCGCCAAGAGGCCGGCGCGCGAGTCCAAGGGACTGGCGCGCTGCACAGCACGAGTCCAAAGGACTAGCGCCAAGAAGGTGGCGCGCCAGGCCGATAGCCTGCCTCACGGGGCCAAGGGACTGAGGCCATGCGGACACAGGACCGAGGCCATGCAGCCATAAGGCCGAGAGAGCTGGTCAATCCGGTCGGCCCGCGGGGCGCCGGCCTGAGGGAGAGCTGACCCACCCGGCCGGCCTGCAGGGCGTGAGCCCGAGGCGTGCCGACACGGTACGGAGCCCGGGACCCTCGAACCGTACTTAGCTACACGGAGTGCAGCCAAGCTACCCGCACCGTTTGGGACATCAAACGGTAGATACGCTACGCTGATGTAAGTTATCGCGCGCCGTTGGCACCCTCAAACGGCGGAAATGTTACACCAGGGTTCCGAGGTTGAGTGAAGAACTCACCCCTATCCCATCTCGGGTTCCCCTACATAGCCGGACGGACTGCGAGCCCGGCCTACGGCCCGGGTGGGATAATTGGCACCCAGTCTCTCGTTGACGACCCGTCCATGATCTGTCGACGGCTCTCAACGGGCTACCACCGACAAGTTATCCATCCATCGGCCACAGCCGCCATACTGACGGTCCCCAATCGATGCCCCGTCAGTAGCAGATGACGGCCTACTACCCTCGGGCTATCGTGAGCCGTCCATCGTTCCCGTCAACATTGACGGCTAACAACGCCGTCAAGGCAGCCTACAGCGCTGCCGCCTTTCTTTGCCGTTTCAGGCACATGCTGTCTCCCGCGTCACTACTCCGGGTTGCGCCGCTTTCAGCTCTAGATTGCATCCACGCTTCCCAGCCTGGTGAAATGTCCTTCTCCAGGCATCTATCAAGCTTTTCCTGCGTCATTGACAGTCAATTTATTTGTCAGCCGGATGAGGTGTCTAAGTTCCAGGCATCTGTAAAAACGTCACTGCTGCATTCAAATTTCAGCCATGTAAGATCGTTACATTCTTCGCCACCGCCTTGCAGGAGCTCCCGGAGGCCGACCTGCGCGGGCGCGCACGACTCTACTTGGCCTCTTTTCCAGGGGCAGCGGCGTGGCTGCAGGCCCTCCCCCTTGACGACGCCCTCACCCTCCCAGTCGAGGTAATTTGCAGTGCCGTCCACCGGCTCTTCGGCCTGCCGCCGCCATGCCTCGAGGGTATGCTTCATAGCGAATGCGGCGAGCGAGGTGCCGACCTTAGGGAACCGGCCCGCCCATATTCTGCGCTGCTCCCTCGGTGGGAGCGGACAGCGGCACACGACCTCCTTCCAGATGCGATGCACGGTATCCTCGTGGAGGCCTGCTTCTCGGTGGCCGCCGAGAACTCCGCAGTCATGCCGCTACAGCAACGGGCGGACGGTCTCCCCGCCCGTCGCGTCGACCTTGTGGCCAGCCCCCCCCAGCCGTCGGCCCACGTCTCCTCCTTGACGTGGTGACCAACAATCCCCCACGACAGCACATACCCCGCAAATTGTGCCTCCAAGGCAGGGTATGCGGTAGCCTGCGCCACTCGGGCCAATAAATTCAAAATCTGCCGACCACCCGCGGGACGATGACGGTCGCCATCGACACACACGTGGCGTTGGGCGCTCGGTGGTTCGAGCTGCTCAACCAGCTCTCATGACACGCCATCGCCCGCCGCCTCCATGAGGAGCCAGTGGACTTCATGTAGCCGGGTCGCTAGCGCAGGTGTACCGCAAGCGCTTGGCCGTCTCGCTGCAGAGGTCCATGGCCCGCACGCTGCACCTGCGTGCTGGACGAGCCCTCGCTGCTGCCTCTGGCCCTGGCCAGGGGACCCGCTTTCAGGAGCCAGTTTCTCTGCCTTGAGGCTGCTTAGCAGAGGTTACAGGGTTTTTCGTAGCTCCTTAATTTCCCTTTGTTCTTCTCTTTGTTAGTGCTTCCCCTGGCCCCTTCTCGCGCTTTGTTCATTCTTTTTTGGGCTGGTCTCTTTCAGCACCTATTCTCTGTGGGCGAGCCCCCCTCTATCATTGAGTCTGCAGCGCTCCCAAGCACTCGCGACACACCAGCGTGCTGGGCGTGCATTAGGAGTGGATTTCACCGACCACCCGCGGGAAGACGAGTACTTCCCGCTTGCCATCAACACCCACGGTGCGTTGGGCGCTCGGTGGCTCAGCTGTTCAACCAGCTCTTGCGCTACGCCATCTCCCGCTACCACGGGGAGCCGGTGGATTTCCATGCAGCAGGCTCGCTCGCGCAGGTGCACCGCATGCGCCTGTCCGTCTCGCTGCAGCGATTAATGGTCGCGCGCTGCATCTGCGTGCCCTAGCTGCAGCCTGTGGCCCTGGCCAGGGGACCCGCTATCAGGAGCCCAGTTTCCCTGACCTGCGGCTGCCTAGCAGGGGTTATTATACTTTTGGAACTGCTAGATGCCATCTGTGCTATTGTTAGCGCATGCCCTTGGCCACTTCAACCTTTGTACATTCTTCTTCCAGGCTGCCTCTCCCGACCACCGCCCTCCGCTGGAAGCGTCTTACTTTGTTAGGCCAGGATAATGCTTTTTGTGGCGGTGGTCTGGCTCCTCAGCTTAGCTTGTCACATGTGTGTGTCCTCACTCAAGGATATTTACTGTTCCCCTTAGCCAGCTCATTGCCCGTTACCAAGACAATCGGAAGGCTCGGAATGGCCTCCCTTTCAATTCCATTTGCACCGCGCGCCTTCTCTCCCGCTGTCCGATCTCGTTAGGCCCCCATTCCGTGAAGGGTGGATCCCAAGATAATAGCGCTTCCAATTTGACAGCAGTGGCTGTGAGAGCCCAAATGAATGGCCAAGGTCTGAAAAGGCCGGATGGCGCAAGAATTAAGATACTATCGCTAAGACGTCGGCAAGTAGGCTCTCAGTGAGCTCTCACCAGTAAGTGCGGGTCGGGATAGCTACAGGCCAGAAAGACGTCGCCTTGACGGAACCCGAAGGCAGCAGCCAAGGCGCGGCCTGCACGCAAGTGGACGGCAAATGCAAGGGACCTCTACATCGGGACCTCGCCATCGACACCCACGATACGTTGGGCGCTTGGTACCTCGAGCTGCTCCACAAGCTCTAACGTCACGCCATCTCCAGCCGCTGCCATGGGGAGCGGGTGTATTTTCATGCAGCAGGCTCTCTCGCGCAGCTGAAATGCATGCGCTTGTCCGTCTCCCTGCAGAGGTCCATGGCTCGCGCGCTGCATCTACGTGCTAGTCCTGCCTTAGCTGCAGCCTCTAGCCCTAGCCAGGGGACCCGCTACTAGGAGACTACTTTCTCCGACCTGCGGCTGCTTAGTAGAAATCACTGAGTGTTTTATAGCTACTTGATTCACTGTGTGTTGTAGCGTTTTCCCTGGTCCCTTCGATCATTGTTCCTTTTACCCTGGGCTCGCTCTCCGAGCCACCGCCCTCTCCTGGAAGCGTCCTTCTCTCTGATGTACATCTGTCGGCATGCTTGCCTTTGCTCTTGGCCACATAGACTCTTTTCCAAATATTACAAACTCCATTCCTCCTGCAGGGAGACGGCCAGGCGCATCCTAGACACTTGAGCAAAGGACCCGGCGACATTGAAGCCGGGCTGCTCGCTCTGCTGCCCTTGGCGCGGCCCACTGCACGCCGCGCAAGGCGCTGGAGACGGTCGAGGGATCCTGTCCCAAACGGCCTTGAACGTCGACTGTAACGTTTCCGCCGTTTGAAGGTGCTAACGGCGCGCGATAACCTTACATGAGCGTAGCGTACCTACCGTTTAAAGTCCCAAACGGTGCGGGTAGCTTGGCTGCACTCCGTGTAGCTAAGTACGGTTCGAGGGTCCCGGGCTCCGTACCCTGTCGGCACGCCTCGGGCTCACGCCCTGCAGGCCGGCCGGGTGGGTCAGCTCTCCCTCAGGCCGGCGCCCCGCGGGCCGACCGGATTGACCAGCTCTCTCGGCCTTATGGCTGCATGGCCTCGGTCCTGTGTCCGCATGGCCTCAGTCCCTTGGCCCCGTGAGCCAGGCTATCGGCCTGGCGCGCCACCTTCTTGGCGCTAGTCCTTTGGACTCGTGCTATGCAGCGCGCCAGTCCCTTGGACTCGCGCGCCGGCCTCTTGGCGCTAGTCCCTTGGACTCGCGCTGCAGGCCTCTGGCCCTGTGTGCCAGCCTATTGTATATGTCGTGTCCCCTTGTCAGGCCCGTCCCTCCGGGGGAGGGCCCTGGGGGCGACCCTCGTCACACCCTCAGGGGAGGGGTGGCAGGAGAACCGCTATAAGTAGTGGGCCTTGGTCAGACTCCTGAGTCGACCAACGCCCGAGAGAGACACAGCCCTGCTGCTGCCTAGCCAGCCCCGCTGCTGCCTGCTGCTGCCGCCGCCGCCACAGCTCTGCTGTTGCCGTCTGCTGCCAGCCCGTCGCCGCAGCTCATCGCTGCGGGCCCTGCGGGCTCTCCGTAAGTCTGTTGGTAGAGTCACCGCCTTAGGGCGGTGCCTCAGGGTAAGACTTCCGCTGCGCTCTGTGCGCGTATGTGCGTTGGCGTTCTCCTGTATGAGGGTTGTCTCCAAAACACCCTATGCTCGAATCCAAACCAGGATATTCTGACTCTAACTGTGTGATCAGAGCAGAGATGTCACATCGACGGCCAGCGAGACAAGCTCGTCGCCCGCTAGGTGATCGGAGTACTCCTCTTCTTGACTCCCGCCGCTTGGCAGACGGCGTAGCCCGCCTCCTCCGACAAGCGTTGGGCGCTGTTGGAAGGCAGCCGTAGATACAGGGACTTCGCGTCTGGCGCTCCGGGGCTTTCTAGGTCTACTCGCCGCGCTATGGCTGCTGCATCTGGGTCTAGGCGGAGTGCTTCTTTCCCAGCTGCGAGTTACTCCGACTTGCTGCTGCTCACTCGTGGGTACTAAGCTTCCATCTGCGGTCGTCTCGTGTCTAGCTGTGTGGTTTTCTCAAGCAAGTTTTGGCTCGTTGCTCTTCTCCATTTTCTGGGATGACCTTTCCCAGCCTAAAGCGTGATGTCAAATCGGGTGTGGAAAGGACCACTCAATAACGACGAGTGAGGAGCCCCGAATCCGACAGACTAGCTGCCGGAAAACAATCCCCCTGACAAAAGCCAGAGGCTGCAGCGAAGCACGGCCAGCACGCAGATGCAAGGTGTATCGAATGCTGTGAATCGCAAAGCCCGGACTGCCGGCGGCGCAAGGAAAAGCGGGGAGGCATTGGGATGGGGCCGCAACGGTAACAATGAGCAACGGTTCTGCAGGGGCAAGGGTCCAGGGGTCCGACGTGGGGTAAAGAACTCACCCCCTCTCCCATCTCGGGTGGCCTCTATGTAGCCGGACAGACTGCGATCCCGGCCATACGGGCCCGGGTGGAACATTTGGCACCAATCTCTTGTTGACGACCCGTCCACGACCTGTCGACGGCTATCAACGGGCTACCTCCGACAATCTACCCATCCATCGGCAACCACCGCCATACTGACGGTCCCCCGTCAATAGCAGCTGACGGTCACTACCCCCAGGCTATCGTCAGCCGTCTATCGTTCCCGTCATCACTAACGGCTAACAACGCCGTCAAGGCAGTCTACAGCGCTGCCACCTCCCGTCGCCGTTCCAGCGCCAGCACCATGCTGTCTCGCGTGTCACGACTCCGGGTTGCGCCGCGCTCGGCTCTAGGTTGAATTCACGCTGCCCGGCCTGGTGAAAAAGTCCGTCCCCAGGCATTTGTCATGACTTTCCTTGCGGCACTGACAGCCAGGTTATCTATCAGCCGGATGAGGTGTCTAGTCTCCAGGCATCTGTCAATACGTTACTGCTGCATTGACAATCCAGCCATGTAAATCGTTACACAAGGCGTGGGCCTTGGACCGCTGCAGGGAGATTAAGAGGCGCATGCGATAGACCTGGGCAAACGAGCTAGTGGCATTGGAGTCAGCATGCGGGACACAGCGCGCCGCGCAAGCCTGGCTAGCAGGTCGAGCCACTGGGACCCGAGAGCCCCGTGCAATTCTACGATCAGGGATACGACAGGGTCCCCAGCGGGTCACCCACGGAATACATCGCTTACGGAAAACCTCGTGTACTTTAAACAAAAGAAGGCCAATGTGGCCAAATGCAAAGGCAGGCATATCTAATGACGTACATCACCCCACTGCGAGTTGACCCGCTCAGTAACCACGGGTCAGATAAAAGGTCGCAAGTCATGCCTGAATACCAGATGGCAGGTTCGAAGCCCTTCTGCCACCGACTAGAGCTCGCCCAGCTTTCTGGTGTGAAGCATGCTGAGCACGCTGCAAACAGGCCGACGCTGGCTGTCGCAAGAACGATAGATATGCAGCTGGTAAGCCCACTTCAGCCGGAAGCACATCTGCACATCGTGCATACTAGATTGGCAAGAATCTGAAGGAGAGTATGGAAAGGGGACCTATACAGCCAAATATATTGATTGCAGCTGGCAGGAGCCGATCGCATTGGGAGTAATCGAATTATTGCTGAGACCATCTACCCCTCAGAATGTTCGACCATGGTTAGCCTTTGCTCGATTCTGGCCAACCGCCCTCTGGCCGACGCTACAACGACGCCCTGCGCCCTGGCATGACATTCAAGTCGCAGACGAGCTGTAAGGAATGAGGATCGTCAAGCCACGTTCATCGCATTTATCAACCACGACACGTATTGCATCACTCCCTGCACTTGTCTTTCGCAAGACTGTGACCAAATCCATGGTCACGACCACCCAGGTATACTCCGGTATTGGGAGAGGTTGGAGAAGGCCTTGAGCGGCTTGATAAACGCATTCGTTAGCTTGGCATGCCTCACATGTTGATACATAGTCTTTGACCGTCTTGTCTATATTGGGCCTATAAGATGACCTTTGCACCTTTCAATCGTCTTCGCTTTGCCTATGTGTTCCAAGATTGCCGTAACGTTCTCTCAGTATATGAATTTTATGCCATTTGTGATCGGGTACACAGAGTCTTCGCCTCCCCTTGTCAACCACGTACTACCAGGGGCTTTCGTGGACATCTTTGTCGGGTCCCTCCCCCGTCAAAGGGAGTGCCTTTTGGATAATGGTTTGCCATTTCTAGAATGAAAGCCGGGTTTGGTTTGTTACACGTGCAAATTTTCCGTGGATTTGCTCGGCAGTCCACCGCCGACCTCTCTGAGCTGTATTCGTGTGGGTATGGCACCGACCCTTGTTTTGCAAGTGCAGCATACACGCACACTTGTAAATGACCAAGACTTTGTCGGCAAAGACACGCCATGTATATCCCGACTGCAATGCCTTGCGAGGTGGTGACATGCAAGAGGTGCGTGAGCCACCGTACAGAGGTCATTTGGGTATGGGAAGGCGAAGAAAGGTCTGCAGCTTCTGACTTGGTGGCCCGGCTTGAAAGCCTAAGTAGAGTCTCTTGTGACGACTTGCGCCACCTGCTAGCGCGGTAAGGCACGCTCTCGAAAGCTGCCTGTTACTCCAGCCTTGGACACTCCTCCGCGGGATTGGGTTTTACGTAAGTGCGGATCTCATCACCCAATTGCCAATGACGTGGAACGGCTGTGACGCCATTGTCGTACTTGGATCAATTGAGTAGGTGGCGCATTTTCTGCCTACGACCATACTGGTTCGCTGATATACTCAAGGACCGTGCAAGAAAACTGCACGGAGCACATGAGCGGATCGTGTTTCATTGCGACTCTCGCTCCACGAGTCACTAAAATAGCATTAAGCAACCCTTGTCCACAGCTTACGACCCACACAAGGATGGTCAGATGAGCGAATGAATCAGCTTTGGAGGACATGCTGAAGGACTTCAGATTGTCAGTACGTGACCGATCAGCACACTGTAAATGGCTGCCTTTTCTGGAGCCATTTATAGAAGAGCAGAATGCTCGATGCTGACGAGCTGGGGGTATGTGTGTTTTGGAAGATAACACGAGACATGACTAGGACTGATGCAGAAGATTCGACATAAATGACGGTCAGATACTCGATATCAATCACTTATATAATCTAGCAAGAGTGTGAGATAAACACAAGATGAGGACTCTTGTCACTGAAAGTTTTCTTGCTCCGCCTGCCCTCGCCTTCCTTGTCCTGCAACATGAACCTGCTGTTCACGATCTACATCCTGTACCTGTCCTTCAGGCAAGCTACGCAGTCGGCCAAGCGGCGGGCGAGAAGGAACGGAAGTACTCGGACCACCCGGTGGGCGACGAGTTCGTTCCACTGGCAGTGGACGTGCACGGAGCCTTTGGCTCCAAATGGCTTGACTTGCTCCACCGCCTAGCGCGGCGTGCAGCGGCCCGCCGCCTCGGGCAGCAGGGCGAGCAGCCCGGCTTCAACGTAGCCGGGTCCCGCGCTCAGGTTTTCCGTATGCGTTTGGCCGTCTCGATGCAGCGGTCCCTCGCCTTTGCGGTTCACTTGCGCGCAGGCCGAGCTTTGGCGGCGGCCTCCGGCTTCCGTCAGGGCGACGTCTTTCCGCCAGCTAGTTTCTCGGACCTGCATCTCCTGTCTAGAGGTTACTGAGCGTTCCCTGGCTGATGTCTTAGTCCTAGTCGTTCGCACTCAGGCTCCCTCAGACTTTGTCCATTCTTTTGGGCTGGCCTTTCCCAGCCACCAGTCAATCTGGCCGCGCTTCCTTCATGTCTTACAGCCACTTCCTGTCTTGAGGTGGGAGACCCAGCAGACCGTCCCCGTCTTGGCGCAGATGCAGACACAGACGCAGACATGGTCACAAAGAGTTCAGAGTAACACAAGGGCTTGCCTAATTACACACAGAGCCGGCGAGCACTCAGCTCCACCTGGCCGCACACACAGCAACGTCTTGCCGCACACAGAGCCGTCGAGCACGCAGCGCCGCCTAGTCGCACACAGAGCAGCCGCGCACACAGCGCTGCTTCGCCTCACACGGAGCCGCCGCGCACACAGCGCCGCTTCGCCGCACTCAGAGCCATGAGATTGTTTGGACCTATCCTGTCATCTGCCGGGGCCTCACTTATCTAGGGACACTCTCATCGGCCTAGCAGAATGAGCGGAGTGGGTGACTCTACCAACCCACTGATTCACCATATTTCCAAATTCAACACTCCCACTAAATACGTGAATCAGCCAAACCTAATAGACTTCTAGACTTCTACATCGATCAAACTAGGGCTCAGGCAAACCCTTGGTCAGATAATCTCCAGTCAGCTGTTGTCCTTGACGAATAAAGTAATCCACATTCTTGTAACAGCCTCCTCAACCAGTCGAAGTCGTCACGGTCTGCTGGTACTCCAACTTCCTTGCCATCTTCTTTCACTATAGCCCAACAACTTAGTGATTCCATCTGTCACTCTTGAATGTCACCCAGAAGTCATCACCCAGAAGTCAGTAATTTCCTTGAAACACCTTAGTAACCTTCTCACAGCTTGCCAATGTTCTCACCCAAAATCGCGAACGCCATTTGAGCTACACCCACTGCTGCTATTGTTTGGTCATACTGCCACAGCTATATATAACAATCGTCACTGCCTCTCACTGAGGCACCTGTGAGACTTGTTGCCTGTCTTTGACATCCTTGAGTTCCTGCTCCACTTGCACATCATCTTGCTCAAGCCTTCGCCCTTCAGGCTGCAGACTGCAGTCTCCAAGACTCTGCTCCCACTGCACTCGAAGCACCTAAGAAGCATGTCCTGCTACTTTGCTGCTTTGCTACTCAGCTCATGTGCTCTGCTGCTTAAGACTTTCTACACAGCTTCTGCTCTGCTGCAAAGTCCAACTCAATTTACTCAGATCCTCGAAGACAGTACAGGTCCACCAATATCAGCTAGATGTCTATTGGTCACACAGTTGCCCCTGCTAGAGAGGGTTGCCAGATCTTGTCAATGTCACACTTGCGCGGTGCCTGCCTGACTGGACACGCCTGCAACTGCAACTTCCCTATGCACCTCCTCCTGTGCCACAATGTGATGTGCTGCAAATGTGCATGAAGCCATGAGCCTCTCAGATTTCCAACTCCCAAATGCACCTGTGCCTGTCGGCCCCTGCTTGGGATCTTGTGCCTGCACCTGATGACGTCTGTTCATGTGTCTGCAACCGTGGCTCCAACTCCAGATCTCCTATGGTTTCCTACACCAACCGCTCAACGCATACAGCCAGATTATCATATCTCCACATGCCGCCAATTCCAGATTACTCAGATGCCTCAGCTGGTTCTCTCACAGCCGGACATGTCGGGAACCTCAGATGCTGCTAGCTGCAGCCAGACATTTTGGAAAGCCCAGATACTGCTAGCTGCAGCCAGATCCAGCATAGCTGCCAGATAATGAATTCCACACATTGCCAGGTACCAGATTTCTTAGATGTTGCTCACTACAGCCAGACATCTCTACTGAGATGCCAGCAAACACAGAGCTTCAGATGTATCTATGCACTATTCAGCTTCACTCAGACTTCAGACTTGCACTCCAAGCTTTGAGCTTCACAACTTAGATCCAGGTGCAAGTAACAGAGATCCTCAAATGCCGCTAGCTGCGTCCTCAAAGACAACCTTGGCTCTTCGCCCTATCTGCAGTTGTACTTCATCCTTGCTGAAATGCTGAGATTTTCCAACACCGTTCTTCTTGCTCTACAGAAGTACGCTCTGCTCCAGCCCTGAGAATCTTTCAGAGAACCTGGCCTGTGTGTCCTTGGGCATTCCTCTCCAGCCACATGGCTCACATGGCTCACACAGCTCTCTCAGTCCACACAGCAAATAATTCCCACCGTTGCAACAGCTCCGGTCAGCCGCTGACAGATAGAGAGCATCTGACAGCACACCATGCTACATGATCCAGATCCAGATCGATGCCTCCTCATCTTGCTTCCACTCTGTCACCTGATTCAGATTCTGTCTCCACACAAGCAACGGGAGCTGAACAGACATCGTACAGTACCTAGAGAGCAAACAGCCCTGTCTGCAACCTCTCAGCAAATGCAGATGCTGCCCCTCAAAAGCTCGCAAAGAGCTTCGCCAGCGCCTTCCCTTCCATTGCCATGTCTCTTGCCGTGCAATTCTACGTCTCAATGTCCAGATTTGACTTCCTGCTTGAGTCAGACATGCAGTCTTCACCCTCATCGACAGCGTCCCAGACCTCATTGCGCTACTTGATGTCACCTTCTCATTGTGGCAAGCTGGGTACAACTTTGTGGGAACCGTCTGTGCAGCCCAGGGCGTGAGCCCATAACCTGGAAGTTTTCTTGCTCCGCCTGCCCTCGCCTTCCTTGTCCTGCAACCTGAACCTGCTGTTCACGATCTAAATCCTGTACCTGTCCTTCATGCCTTACAGCCACTTCCTGTCTTTCTTGATGTGGGAGGACCAGCGGACCGTCCCCGTCTTGGCGCAGATGCAGACGCAGACGCAGACATAGTCACAAAGAGTTCAAAGTAACACCAAGGCTTGCCTGATTACACACAGAGCCGGTGAGCACTCAGCTCCACCTGGCCGCACACACAGCAACGTCTTGCCGCACACAGAGCTGTCGCGCACGCAGCGCCGCCTAGTCGCACACAGAGCAGCCGCGCACACAGCGCCACCTCGCCGCACACAGAGCCGTCGCGCACACAGGGCTGCTTCGCCTCACACAGAGCCGCCACGCACACAGCGCCGCTTCGCCGCACTCAGAGCCACAAGATTGTTTGGGCCTATCCTGTCATCTGCCGGGGCCTCACTTATCTAGGGAGACACTCATCGACCTAGCAGAATGAGTGGAGTGGGTGATTCTACCAACCCACTGATTCACCACATTTCTATATTAAACAGTCACCACATATGTATGCGCAAGAAACAACGCGATCTTGTGAAGACAAGAGCTTTTCACCGATGCCTTGGCAACAACAGTGAGGGTCTGGTCATTGTCATTGACAAGGCATGAACGGACTGGTATTCTCAGCATCTAATATGAGCCATAATCACCAGCATGGGTTTTAGTCCCGTGCATGCCAAGATCGTTTAGCCCATATACATTGCACTATAGGAAGCTCACAGTCAGCTGAAGTCAGCATAGTCGCAAAAGTCCGAGATTGGCAGAAGTATCCACTTCCACAAGGGGGGGGCTGTAAAAACTGGTAAACGGGGGCCAATCTAGATGCGTGTGAAGGAGTGTATTGAATGTTACAATTGGACTTGATCCGATTCCAAGAGGGAACTAGAAAGGGCCTCATACAAGGAGGATGCCATTTATGCAACCATCATTTTCAGGGTTATTTGTTACTTGAGCATATTTGCCTGCAAGAAAATAGAAACATACAGTGTGGAACTCGTGAGAGGAGAGAGTATAGTAACATGTATGACAATGCATGAATCAACTATCGCAGTGGCTGGGACCACTTACACTTTATACCGTGAGAACAGCGAGGATGATAAGCCGATATCCATATGAAAGAGATAATTGCAAGCAATGCCTCAACTCACCCCAGACAACTTTTCCAGCGGGTGTTACCAAGCCCAGCTCGCTGACGTTGACCTGGCAGCAGGAGGTACATGCAAGCACCCAATTACATTCTATGAAAAGCAATCTGAGCCTTCAGATTCTGTATTAATGCCGGGCTTCCTGCAATCTGACGAACCCAAGTGAGCGGAAGGCAGAGAGTGGACACCACTTATGATTGGTTGGAATTAGTACATACCTCAATTACAGTGCCCTTTGTAATGACACCCATGGAGGAATACATTGGTCCATTCGGATTCTTTTTGACACCGATGATGTCCAGATTGAATGTGCACTTCAACTCTGGGTGGGTGATATGTGCCTGCAAGCACGAGCTGCCACATGATCAATGCCTCTGCAAATCCCGCTTGGGATCCACAAGGAGCTTTGCTTTCAGGCAACCTACGGTGTTGTTGCACACTCCAGGCTGCTGTGCTCGTACATGCAAGAAAGCAAGACCCATGGGCTGGTGTATACTTCAGCCTGCTGACTTATGTAAACTGTAAGCACCCAAGACCGGCTCAAGCAGACAGGCAGCAGTGAACAGGGCTGCACCACTCCAATATATGGCTGACAACAATCTGACCTTGGTGAAACGTAGTGCCATAGGACGGATGAATCTCTCATACTTCGGAGGCTTGCGAGTAAAACCAGGACCAACATATGTCACTTTTGTCACCATCCTTTTCCACTGTTTGGCTGATAGAGCAAGAATGACAGAAGATGGCTTCTTGAAACCATATATAATGACAGTAGATAATTTGGTAAGGTATAGAAGCGGCTTCACTGATTGCAAGAGCTGCATGGATTCTGGCCAGAATCAGAGAGTATGTCCCACTGACGCATCACCAGAATAGTAGTGTTCACCAAAGCAATGCCGGACAACCAAGACCGCAGAGGTTGCCCATATTGACTGCACATTTAGTCCCTGACATTCGTCTATGTGAAGCCTCTTCCATTGCAACTGACACCACACGTATAGATCCTGCAGTCGTCAGGGGCCTCACTTTTCCTTTTCCCGGAGCGAATAACCCGGAACATCTCATCTTCAGCCACAGGTCGAACCTGCAGCTCACCACAGGGAGGCCTCAAACTGTGTTTGGTGGACATGTAAAAGACAGTATGTCCAAATCCCTACTGCACTTCACTTCGAGCATTTGCCTCCAAGAGGTGTGCATCCAGATTGCAATCTCTGACATCAAAATGACACCCAGTGGAAATAAACACCCGAGATGCTGTTTACGCAGGTGCAACTCTACTTCAACCCCACGGTATTAATTTATCGAGGTGCTCATGACAGTATGTACATACCTTGGGAAGTGGTACCTCCCACTTGCCAGCCTTCTCCTTCCTCTTCTGCTTGATTGTATTGCTCAGGACCTGCCAATATGCAGCCAGTGCAAATTCAACAGGCACTGCGGGGCACTCAGCAAAGGATCAGGGGATTGCACTACCCGGACATATACAAATGCTATCGTGTGACGAACATTGAATAGTACCCAGGCAAAAGAGTAGGAGCACAACAGGTGCATTGCTGGCAGCATCGTTGCTTGGTACACTCAAAAGGAGCAGCTGTATGCAGACGAAGTCAACAGAAGCCGTCCAGAAGTTTACGCAACCAGTGTTCTTTGGTTTCCAGTCACTCGGCTACATTTTGCAGAGGTCTTGGAGTCTGTTGGGAGAGATTGCAAGGTCACCTTGGCCCGGGCCGTCGCCTCGCGATCGAGCAGGTATGCAGGCACAGCCCCCTCGGGCACGTGGTCATCTGCCTGGTGCCGGTTGTTTCGCTCTCCATGCATTGCAATCCTGAACCATGCATGCATGCACCTTTGAGCACTGCAGCTCACTCCAAATCCACACGTTTACTGGTAGGCAGGCAATCCACGTTCTAAGATGATGCATGGCTTTGAGAGGGGGGGTTCATCATCACAAGGACGTCTGTGGGGCAACAGGCTGCATGCAGCAATCTCAAGACCAGAGGCAGGGTTGGTGAGCTCACGTCTTCTTCATGAGTGCCTTCTCGGCATAACGCTTCTTGCCATATAGCTTGGCCTTGAGACCGAGCACCTGCAAGGCGCATCACACCCCCCGCCGCCCAACAAGATAGTAAGTCTGGGCCGTGCCAAGGAACCCTCGGGCCGAGTCCGGAGGGGCTGCAGTGACACAGGGCGGGCAGTGCTGGGCTCGCCTTCTGTGCAAAGCGAGAGCGCTCATGCACCCCGCGGGCCTCCTTTTTGCGCTTCTTCTCAAAGTGGTCCAGCCGGTGGCCATAGCGCTTCTGGTGCAGCTCCACATAGTCGCCTTGAGGCTGCCACGCGGATCGCACAGGGCAAGGAGTACCGTCAAGCGACGCTCCGCCCACTAGAGCAGATCCAAAGGCATTGAGAATACGGCAGTGGGATACACCAGGGCTTCGAGACGCCTCAGAACCCTAGCCCCGAGCTCCGGGCCGGGCATGCCGCGACGGCTGCCCGCCGGAACCACCACGCCGCCCCTGGCTGTGCGCCGGCCCCTGCGTGGTGCTCAAGCACCTCGCTCCATCCGACACGCGGCCATCCCCGGCCGAAACCCCAGAGTCCCTGCTAAACCCCGGCACTCTCGGCGTCGGCTCCCGCCTGGCTGCCACGCCTGGCCAGCCCTCGCCCGACTCGACGGCGGTCGGCGGCGGGGGCTCTTCGAAGGAACGGCGAACGGTGACCAGAGCGAGCGGGGGCTCACCATGGCGGCGGCGCGTCGTCACAGGAGGCAGGCAGCGCCCGGGGCGGCACTCCCAGCGGCCGACGGGCTGCGCTCTCGGCGGCCGCCGGGGCGCCCCCGCGACGGCGGCGACCCGAGACG
>WELB01000284.1:26740-42949 GCA_009602725.1 Spirogloea muscicola | reverse complement strand
CCCCCTCCTCCCCTCCTGCTCCCGTCCTGCTTCCCTGACGTCCCTCCACCCTTGCCCCACCTTCCTCGGGCCTCTCAGTCCTTCCCACCTTTTGCATTCTTTCTCTCACTGTCCCGTAGACTTCACTTACTCATGATGTGACTGTCATGTCGCCCCACAACCCCTGCAGCTGGGCAACAATCCCCGGCGACGCGGTCGTGATGCGCCTGAGCGAGACGCCAGCAGCATCGGCGGCTCTCCAGCGCCAGCTCGCTGCGCTGGCCGCAAACAGCTCCACCTTCCGCCGGACTTTCTTCGATCGAACGCGCAATGAGCTCGACTCCATTTTCCGGGCAGACGCCACGGGGCTTGTGCCGGCCGGGCCCGATGCCGAAGCGTGGCTCGGCGCTGACGCCCTCAAGGCGCTCCGTGCCGTGACTTCTGCTGCTGCAGCCAATGTCAGCCAGCCCTGTGAGTGCTACGCATTATATCACAAGCTTGAAAATGTATCTTCTTGATTGTACACCCGATACCCAATGCTAATTGCTCTTATGAGCGCTCATCCATAATGAACGGTCTTGATGGCGGAGCACCCACACCAGCCCCAAAGTCCTGACTGCCCGCCAGCATGGTCGTGCTTGTGTGGGTCACACGCCCTTCCTCCTGCTGCAACTCATGGCATTTGTACAGTCCACCCAAGGTGGTGCGCCAGTAGCGCTGCAGAGTTCAGCAAGTGCCAGGCAGATCTCGTGCCGCTGCTGAACTCGCTGAACGCGCCCAATGATTCTGGCGACGCTCTCCGCTGGGCCTGGTAAGTTGCCTGCGCTTCTCCTCCTCCTTTGCCCCTCCTCCTCCCCTTCTTTCATCTGCTCATCAGATGGCCTTCTTTCACCAGGTCTGCAGCTGATGACGTCCCCTCTCTCACTGACTTATGACAGTGTCGAGGGCCGCTCGGCTGATGACTGCGCGGCGCTCATCGCTGGGGGCGACGCGGAGGTGACGGGCCTGGACGCGCTGGCCGCCGTGCGCGGCGCGCACGAGCACGGCCTTGTGCCGCTCGCCGCCGAGGGTGGCTCGCCAAGCACGACCGCTGTAGCCATCGTCCGCGCGTAAGCCACTCTGTCTTCCTCTTGGTGGAGCACGAAATATTCCAGATTTCGATGCCTCAAACACGTTGCCAGATGTTGCTTCTCTTCAGAACGGCATGCGAGGGGCGGCACCCACTGTCACCTGGCCGCCTGCGCGGTCTGGCAAGCTGCCACGCGGACTATGGCAGCGCCGCTGGCTGGACAATGCCGCTGGGGCGGCTGGCCGCCAGCAGTGAGCTGCCGGTGGCCGCGCGAGAGCCGGGCGTGCCCGATGATGTCGAATCGGCGGCTGCCTTCTTCGGCACCGTCTGTGCACCGGGCGGCCCGCCGGCCCTCTGCACCGGTTGCGGCGGTGACTGTCGGTCAGCTCCGGCTGGCCGCTTCAGCGATGTACGTCGAACGGCCTCCATGTCTCCTCCCCCCTCCCTCCTCTTGCCCACCCTCCGTCCACCACTCCTGTGCAAGTCACTGCCCTCCTCTTGACCCTCTCCCTCTTGTGTGACCTCCCTCGCAAATACTTCTCTGCCTTTCTCCCCCTCCTCGCTCGGTGGCTGAGTACCGGGCCACCTTGTCGTGCACGGATTCCAATGGGGTGCACAGGATGATGGGGCGATGGACTGTCTCATGAACCGTGGCGGCGAGGTAGCATTTGTCAGCAGCTCCGCGCCGACTAATTATGCACGAGGTGGACGGCTGGCGCAGCAGTGGGCCACGCTGGCAGCTGCCGATTTGCGGTGCGCTTCTCTTGAGGCGCCATTGCAGCAGTCAAAGCTAATATGTGCCAGTCATGACTGGTCCGCCTGTGGCTGGTGTCAATTTGCTGTCCCGATGTCTGACTTAGATATCATGTCCTGCTTGGGTTTCATTGGTGCAACTTGCAAGGCTGGCATGCCTTGCTGGCGGTTGTGAGGACGTTGACTCCTCTCAGAGCTGCAAGTAGGCAGCCCCTTCCCACTGCTCTACATACTCACAGTACAAGCTTGCCGATGACGCCATTGACTGTGGTGTTTCCATGTTGCCTCCCTTGCTGCTAGTTGCTGATCCAATGTACTTCACTGCTTGACTCTGCACTGGCTCCCCAAGCTCACAGCACAGTTGCTGTCTCTGCTACAATGCTGCTTCATCTGCGGCCCCTCTCGCCCGTCAATGCAGCTTTGGCACGCTGCCAGAGCGGGTGGTCATGACGCGCGCCACTCTTGGCAAGTCCAATACTGCCCTCTTGCGGGCAAATCTGAAGCAGCTCAGCCGCTACCTGGGCATTGACCAACACGGCTTTGGGCCAGCAGCCAATCCCAGCTCCCTCCTCTTCTCAAGGAGGTACAGAAGGGCCAACTTTGAATCGTGGTGTTATGTTATCAGATATCGAGTTGCGAGATATTGAGTTGCCGCAACCAATCCTAATCTACAAGTTGAATAGTAAACCTTGTAATAGATGCCACTGTAAACTCTTGCTTTTAAGTGCCTACTGTGGAGTTTGGAGCTTGGTTCAGCTTCTTTCTTGCAGGAGCCAGTCAGCAGAGTTCTTCCTGACATTGTTCCTGCGTCATGGTGGCAACCCCAGCACCACTTCGCTGGAGCCTGTGCATGGCACGACAGATGCATATCTTCTTGATGCCATTCGAGCGTACTACGACTTTGCAGTGTTCGCTCCTGTCTCTGTCAACACGACCGACAGTGGGGGCCTAATAGTCCCCGCTTCAACCAGGCACCACTGTGAGTTATTCATTGGCTGCTCCGTACCCGAGCCGTGAGCACCCATAGCCGAGTGGTTGCAGGTCCACAGCGCACAGGTACTCAGAGTGATGGATTGTTCTGTCGTTCAGAAACCAAAGGCTGACTAACGGACGTGTGTTGTCTTGAAGCATTTTGGCCGCTGACGGTGCTGCTCATCGGCCTTGCACTCGCCGGCGGCGGCTTCACGGCGTATGCTGGCTACTTCTACCTCCAGCGGTTGCAGCGCCACGGCGTACACAAGCAGGCCTATGCCTTCACACGCGACTTCACCATGGACGACGACTGACTGTCTGCCTCCCTGACTGTAAATTCCAGGGTGTATTCATCCTCAAAACTGTTCAGTCCAACAGAGTGACCAGGATTGTGACATTCTTTGGGGGTTCGTGACTCCCTTACACTGGCTGCACCAGAACAGCCAAACCTGTGTTATGTACTTCATACTCAAGATTGAGGTGTACACGCGTGCTCCACATTAGTAGATGTGCTGGAGATTACTTTATTGCGTGCATGCTGCTTCTTGGTGGTGACGGCCTTGCCATTGACTATTGATGACAGTGTTTGAGAATGTTCACACAAGGTTGGCCTCTGACTTGCACAAGCACTCTCCACAGCTGAAATCAGCTGAAGTCACCTGCTCACTGTTTATTCTCTTACTGGTCATTTCTCTGATGTGAAGAGCTTCTATTGAAGGCGTAAAGGTCTGCCATGGTGATGCCCCTGTCTGGCGCAAGTGTTTCCATGCTCACGGTTAAGGCTAACAAGCCAGTCGATGAGAGAGAGGGAGAAGCCAGTTGGTGAGAGAGAGGGCGAAGTCAGGGAACTACATATTGCTGGTCAACTGTACAACCCATTACAGATATGCTGACGCTGACAAGCAAATGATGAAACAGCTGGTCACACAGAGAGTAAAATCAGAGAAACTAAGTATTGATTGTGTTGCAACCCATCGAAAAGCTGACATCGACCAGCAATCGAGGGAAGGCGACAGAGCTGCAACAATCAATTGGCCATTGTCAGGACAGGGGCCAGGCGCGAGGAATGGGCCACTGGCAGCGCCATTCCTCGCGGCTGTCACTCTGCAACGCGGGTGCTGCAGCCGCGAGCTTCCTGATCAACCTGAAAGAATGGGGTTTAATTTACACCAGGGTTACCTGAGCTTATTCCAATGCAGGATGGAAGCCTCCATATTCTCTATATGTGCAGCCTGAGCGGTTTAGAAGAGAGGAGTGAGGAGAGGCAGTGTCCGCAGAGAAGGGCCGCCGCAACTATCACGACGTTGGCGGTTCGCTGTGGCATGGCCAACGAAGCAGGGCTCGGCGGCGGCGGCGGCTGCGAGGTCGTGGGTGCCGGCGCGGGGCTCGGCGCGGCTGCTGGACTGCTCGTTGGAATGGGGCTTGTAGCTGCAGCAAGTGACAGGTAAAATCAGGCCCTACTCGATCAGTCCTGTCAGGCAAGAGGCACATCATCTGGAGCTACACTGCTTTATATTGGATCATCAGCAAGTGTCTTGAGGTCTGTACATGATCACTTGATGGCAGCACTCGTAGCAGCATCAGAGTGCAGCTGCATACTGCTTAAGTAATGCATAAAGCATAATGTTTAAGGAAGTAACAGATTCAGCTTTCATGAGGGCTCTTCTCTTCAGGTCCACCACTGGACGACTACAAATTTAACAAGCTTTGGAAGGCAGGTTTGCTGTCTTACTTGGGCTGGGAGCGACAGGCGGGGAAGGCAACGTCGGGCAGGCAAAGCCAACGGCAAGGAAGTGGCTGGTCGCGTCCGCGCACTTGTCGGCGGGCAGGTTCTCAGTCAAGATTGTCTTGTTATAAGCAGACTTGAAGCAGTCAGTAACCAACGAGTATGTGACGTTCTTGCGAAGCTTCGGGATGTCACCAGTGAAGTAGTTTTGTTGGAGCAGGAGCAATGTCAGATTTGGGAGGTCCCAGACAGCCGGCGGAACTTCGCAGTAGAGATTATTCATCTCCAAGTTGCTGAACAAAGAAATATTGCCAGTATAGTGACATGGGTAAGTGAGTGCAGAGGATCTGCAGCCAGTCCAAGCTTCTAAATGAGTGCAAGTCCGTAGTCAGCAGTTCAAAAATGTCCATGGCTTACATTTCCTTGAGCTTCTTGAGGTTTCCCCAGCTGATAGGAATGCTCTCATTCATGATTCCCAGGTAAAAATCACTACAAGATACAAGAGGGGAAAGTTCAGGAGCAACAAGTAAGACACGATGAGGCTATGGATGGTGATGATGTCAACTTTGCTCGGCAATGGGCAACAGCATAGACATAGAGGAGTGGTTCTACTCTCACATGTGAGTCATGTTGGTCGCATTTGTCAGATCAGGGAGGGGGCCGCCGAGAGAGTTGTGCGAACAGTTCCTATGTGCCAGATGCAGCTCAGCGCATCAACTAAAGGTAAGCAACTGATCCAAGATAGCACTTCTGAAACCTTCAGAGACGCTGCCACAAGGTCTAAAGCAAGCAGAGCCTTGCTCCAAGGGGCTCTGACTCTGGGCATGAAAGAGGCTCACAGGACTTCAAGCCTGGTGAAGTTGTTGAAGTAGGTCGGAAGGCCTGGGTTGAGCATGTAATTGTACGCGGAGTTCCTGCAGGCCAAGTTGCCGATCATGAGGAATATACCTCAATCAAGGGCACCCGGCTGCCCGAGCATGGGTTTTGACCAAACGTCCTTGTATGCTGGCTGTATGACATGCAGACTGTTACCAAAAGTCCACCGGTGAGCTCACAGCCAAGATGTGCTCTCACCAGATCCTGAGGTTGGTCAAGTTAGCAAGTGAATCAGGGATGGATTTGAATCCGTTGTTCACAAATGACCTGCGTGCGCCAAGGCATCAGTCTGGTAAGTCAGGGACGAGCTCGACCCGAAGAGTGACTCAGTGCCACAGCTTCAAGTGCTGCTGTGCACTCTCGACTCTGAACTCTGAGCACCAATGCAGCCTGCCAGTGGTGCTCACAGCTCCTCGAGAGATGTGAGGTTGCCAAGAGAAGCCGGCATGCCATTGTAGAAGGCAGTGTTGTCCAGGTGCCTGCGAGCAAGGGCCAGCGCCAGCACGTAAGACTCCGCTGCCAAGACTGGCAGTGATGCAGTGCGGCAGCAACGGCAGCGCAGGCGGCGGGGCCAGCTTCGCTACAGCACTCACAGTATGCGCAGCTTGCGGAAGTTGCCGATGGAGTCCGGCAGCATGCCGGTGAGGTAGTTGGTGCTGAGGTCGCTGCAGAAGGGCGGGGGACCAGGGAGGTGAAGGAGAGAAGATATGGAAATGAGATGCAAAGACGAGAACCCGACTCCAGTCCAGTGTGGAGGAGGCCAGTGGAGGAGGCCAGTCAGAGCCAGGCCAGGCACAGTAGAGTTTTCATGGTGGGCCACTGTCAAAGCACAATAAGGCCGCAACCGACAAGATGACGACATTGTGTGCAGCGGCAGTGGCGGCTGCATGTGGGGCTCACAGCGACTCGAGCTCGGTCAGATTGGCAATGAGGCTCAAGTCCAGCGCGCCACGCAGGCCGGAACCCGACACGTTCCTGCGGGCCACGCGATCGTTCGACGGCCTCAGAGAGCGCGCTGGCCACAGCAGGCGATTAACTAAGACAACTGTGGCCACTCTTTCTGCCAAGGGTAGATGCTGTTGCTGCTTTTGTTGTTCTTTTCTTCAAGACATTATGGCTACCGACACAGGATGTGGCAAATAAATGGGGGAAAGAAATGGAAAGGCGGGGCTTTTGAGCATTGGTGCTCACAGGGTGACAATCCGCGAGCCCCGGCAGGCGACAGGTGGCGTCCATTTGCCGCCAGCGCAGGGGTTGACGGCCGCCGTCCAGCCGCTGAGGTTGCCCGGGTTGCCGTAGTAGTACTTCCAGCGCAGCAGCGCGTTGGCTGCCTCGCCAGCACACGGTGGCAGCCCAGCCGAAGGTCAGCGGCGGGAAGCCATGGCCAGGACGAGCCGAGCCAGCCGGGAGGCCATCGAGGCGAACGACCTGCCGCTGCCTCCCATTCACCTCGCCGTCTCAAGGCTCCGCCTTCCCGCTTGACGACGCGAGCTTCGCGGCGTTGGCCATCGCCGCTGCCAGCCGTGGCGCGGAGAGGCGTCTGGCGGCCACGGTCGAGTGCGCTGGCCAGGGCGAGAGAGCGCCGGCCGCGGCTTACCGTCGTCGTTGCCGGAGTCGGGGAGGACGGGGATGGGCGCGTGGTGGTGGCCCTTGGAGGGGTCCTTCTTGGCAGCGGCGCGGGGGGCCGCCACCGCCAGCAGGGTCAGCGCCGCCAGCGCCGCCGCCGCGAGCCGCGCTGCGGGCGCGNGCGGCCGGGGAGGCCGGGCACCTGGTCGGGGCGGTCGGGCCGCGGGGCGTGGGCGGGTAGAAGGTGGGGGCCACCAGGCGATGGCGGCGCTGGTCAGCAGTCCACGATGGCCGGCTCCTTCGCGGGCAACAACGGCAGCCTCGACGTCCCGACTCCTCGTCCCGACTCGTCGTCACTGAGCGTGTCGCCTCAGCTGATGTGCTGCTGCCAATGTGCCTACAATCATACCTGCTCACAGGCCCCTCCTCTCCTCTCTCTTCACAGACTCTTCCACCAGTCATACACACTCCATCCTCCTCCCCGGGTGGGGCCGCGCTTTGGCTGCCTACTTCTGAGCCTTGTCGGGGTGCCTCTTTCCCACAAGCTCCCGCGACTCGCCATCTCCCGCCGCAGCCAGTGGAGCCAGTGGATTAGCCAGATGGAACCAGTGCAGCCAGTGGAGCCAGTGAATTGCTATGCAGCAGGCTCGCCCGCGCAGGTGAATCGCATGCGCTTGGCCGTCTCGCTGCAGAGGTCCATGGCTCGCGCGCTGCATCTCCATGCCGGTCGGGCCTTAGCTGCAGCCAGGGGACCCGCTACCAGGGGATTGGTTTCTCCGACCCGCGGCTGCTTAGTAGGGGTTACTGAGTGTTTCGTAGCCACTTGATTCCGTGTGTGCAGTAGCGATTACCCAGGCCCCTTCGAATTTTATTTATTATTTTTTCTGGGCTGGCATCTCCCAGCCACAGCCCTCTCCTGGCTGTGGCTGAGAGAGAGAAAGAGAGGAGAGAAAGACGCTATAAAGTGTCTTTCTCTCTTTTTAGCTGCAAGTCACTCCGATCTGTGGCTGCTGACTCGGGCTTTCTAAGCTCCCACCATTTGCTGTGGTCTCTTGCATAGCTATGTGTTTGTTTATGTCGCCTTTCGGCCCTTTGGACCTTGTTCACTCTTTCTGGGCTGGCTATTCTTTGGGAGAGCCACTTCTCTTTCACAGCCCCCGCTACCTTTGGAAGAACTCCCCTTTCGTCTTCCTTTCTTTGGAAAAGCTCACTTCTATTTCTCTATCTCGCAGGCGGCACGGAGAGCGTCTCGTGCTTGTTTGGATCTCCTCCAGCGGCTTGTCCGTCAGGCCATTGATCGGCGGCCGGGTCTGCCAAGAGCGCTGCCCGGCTTCAACGCCGCGGTTTGCTTCCAGAAGTCTTCCGCATGCGCCTGGGGATATCGCTTTAATGCTCCCTTGCCCACGCCGTCCACACGCGAGCAGGCCGTGCCATGGCTGCCGCCTCTGGGTTTCGGCGGAGTGCCTCGTTCCGTGCAGCCAGCTATTTCGACCTGATGTTGCTCACTCGCATGTACTGAGCTTCCCTTTGCATCGTCGTGTGTTCTATTGCCGTGGTTTGCAGTGTAGTCCCTTTTTGGCACCTCTTTCTTTGGCTTTAAACATTGTCCACTTTTTTTAGGCTGGCTTTGCCAGCCCTTCTTCGAAGTGGGCGAGCACTTCTATTGTTTGGGTCTTCCAGCCCTTCCAAATTTGTGCATTTCAGCACATTCCAGCCTTTCCGAACCTTGTCAAATATTTTCCGGGCTGGCTTTCCACAGCCCTCCCCCTATTTGGATGAGCATACGTTCTTCCAGACCTTGTTCATTCCCTTTGATGCATAGCAGTGTGGTTTTAGCGCTAGAAAGTGCTAAAAGGCGAGGTCCTAGCCGTAGAGGAAGACGCTTGCATGAGAGGGCGGTAGCTGGGAGAGGCCAGCCCCAGAAAAAGAATGAACAAAGGTCGGAGGGGCTAAAGAAAATCGCGAAAGGGAAGCTAGCACATATGGAATGAAGTAGCCGTAGCTGGCCATGGCGACCGCGACGATGCTTGCGCTGGAGAGCGACGGAGGGACCCACAAACAGTATGATGTAAGAGGTCTCAGTACATTGCGGCAGTGTGTCGGCACCGATTAGACAATCTGGAGAGACATGGAAATTAGTTACTGAACAAGGTCTCCTCGCACTCTTGCAAGAAGTGGAGTCAGAGCCCGCAAGAGGACGCGGCTGATTCTGGGCTCTCGAAAGCACAACAGCAGGCTGATGCAATTTCACTTTGTCTACGTTCTGAGTGCAACCTCAACCGGGCACGAGTTAGGCTGGTGATTGGCCAGGAGACGCCTGCAGACGCATTGTGGACCCTGTCGACAAGATTGTCAGCATTTTTGAGGAGTATTCATAGTATTGTAAGCAACAACAAGAGACCATCTCCTCCTACAAAGTAGATGCGTGAGAAGGAGCAACAACTCAAGAGCGTAAGTACTCAAGAGCGTAAGACAAAAGAAAGAAAGCGCGGCCAGATTGACTGGTGGCTGGGGAAGGCCAGCCCAAAGGAATGGACAAGGTCTGAAGGAGCCGGAGTGCGAAGGACTAGGACTACGACATCAGCTAGGAACGCTCAGTAAGCTCTGGTCAGGAGATGCAAGTCTGAGTAGCTAGCCGGCGAAAAGACGTCGCCCTGACGGAGGCCGCTGGCCGCCGCCAAAGCTCAGCCTGCGCGCAAGTGAACCGCGACGGCAAGGGACCGCTGCATCGAGATGGCCAAACGCATTCGGAGACCTGAGCGAGGGACCCGGCGACATTGTAGCCGGGCTGCTCGCCCTGCTGCCCGAGGCGGCGGGCCGCTGCATGCCGCGCAAGGTGGTGAAGCAAGTCGAGCCATTTTGTGCCAAAAGCTCCGTGCACGTCGATTGCCAGTGGAAGAAACAATCACTCCAGACACCTGGTAGCCTACCTGGGGACTTGAGGGGTTTGCACCGCGCGCCTGCTCTCTCTCGACGGGGTTTCTTGTGATGAGATGGAGTGACGGCCACACATCGTAAAGGAGAGACACTAGAGGAGAGAGCCACAATTAAAGTGAAGAAGCAGCTTGCAGCCCCTCGCCAAATCCTGGTAACGGTCAAACCAGCCATGGTGGAGACGTTGGGCGAATCGAAGGGGCACTCCATCTCATTCACAAGCCCCCTCGACGAGAGAGAGGAGGCGCGCCATGTGCATGAGATGTGGGGGCCAAGCCGCGCCACTTCCCCGTGCTTGCGAAAGGCAAAGTTATAAGCAAGCCCTTCTCTCTGTAAGCAAGCCCTGGCAAGCTAAGCCCTGGGCTTGGAGGGGCTGAGGAAGCAGAGCGAAATACAGATAGTCTCCTTTGTGAAAGCGCCCCAAGCTAGACCAGATAATTGAGGTAGATGGCACCACGCAACTTGATGGGGGTAAAGTTGGGAGAGAGTATGACAAGGGAGGACGAGGCTCTACTTTGAGTAGAAGAAAGGCGCGCGGTGCGCATGAAATGAAAGGGAGACAAAGTCGAGCCATAACAGGCCTGGTAACGGGGCAATAAGCTGGCTAAAGGGGGTCTGTAGTACCCACGAGTGAGCACAGAGTCAGGGTGGGTCAGGGTGCTGGTGTGCCCTGCTATGCTGACAACTCTTGCATGCACCATCACAGTAACCAGGTGTAAATTTTGGCATTGAGGGTTTGACTTATTGACCAAAGACAGCCATGCAATTGCCTCTCGTTGCCCACTCGAGACTCAATTGAGAGTACAACCATTGCTGCTGTACTCTCGACTACTCCGCTTGACTTTAGGACGTGGAAACAATTGACTCTTCTGCTAAGAACATGCTTCGTTGAGCACAGACTCTTGCCATGTGGGCTCCAAGGCCATGCACTTACGCAAGATTGAGTGAGGTAGAAGTCAAGGAAAATAATTAAGGAAAGGAAAGTCGTCAACAAGGAAAGTCATTGCTTTCAGGAGCCTGGCAGGAGGCCACTGACTATGGCTGCTATTGCTACTTGAATCAGCTCGTGTTGCTCCTGGAAAAAAACATGTTCCTACACTGCTGTGCTCTAAGACTGCCATGATTGATGCCATATGCTGGGACACAGAAGGCAAGCAACCCGTGCGTTGAACAAGACCTTGTTCTCTAAGGGTCTATCCTACTATCTCTGCTTAAGCAGGCGCTTAAGCAGAGAAAGGCATAGATTCTGAGTTACTAGAAGAAACGATACTAGTGGGAGCTGCAGAGGAAGCATAGGATCCAGGAGTGGACAGGTTCCAGTCACTTGGGGAGCTCGATGTCACGGTGCCGTCAGTAGGCGTATGCTGCAAGCTCTCTAACAAATGGACAACCTCTGCCATGGTTGTCCTTGCAGCCGGCTCTCTGGCAGTGCACAGGATGCCTACTTTCAGGGCCCCAAGGACCTCTTGCCATATTGCCTCAGCATGGTCTTTGGGGACAACAAGCTGGCAAGCAGCAATCTGAGAGACTGGTAGACCCGCCTGCAGCGCTGCGGTTGTCCACCCCACAATGCCGCCCTCATAATCTTGGAAGTTGACGTGCGTTGGGCTGCTGCCCACTATAAGCTGAAGGAGTACAATGCCGTAGCTGTAGACGTCACTCTTCTCACTGACCCTGGACATGTACGCACACTCAGGTGCAAGATAACCGATAGTACCTAGCAGCATATAGAGGACATTGGTCAGCATCGCCTATCTCAAAGGTGTAGTTGAAGCGAATGTGGCTGCCAAGAACTTGTCCAGAGGTTGTCATTGCAGGCTTTACCAAGTTTCCATAGACCATCCATAATCAGCTGTTGCAAGCACGCCCCTTAATGTCATGTATGCAACAGAGACCCCTTTCTCACCTGCAACTCCTGTTGTGATGTGCGTTTTCCCGGAGTTGCGGAGCTTGGCGAGCCCAAAATCTGCTACCTGCACTGATAAATCCTGATCCAGCAAGATGTTTGACGGCTTCATGTCCCTGTGGATAATGGATGGACTGCAACCATAGTGCAAGTAAGCCAATCCATGGGCGGTCTCCACAGCAACCTTCATCCTGACGGGCCACTCACATGTGAAGCGTGCTCTTCTCGTGGCCTCCTCAGAGCTAGGCTTCTGGGGAGCATCAGAGTCGACCACGTTTGTGACCACAGGTTCACTATCCGTCTGGCCAGTCATAACCCCGCCAGACGCAGCTGTCCAACTGTCTCTCAGATAGTCCTCAAGACTTCCCCCATCCACAAAGTCATAGATGAGCAGCCAGTCTCTGACTTCCACCGTCCCAGAAAAGGCTCCTCGCAGAGTTACCAAGTGCCGGTGCTTGATCTTCCCAAGAATGTTGACTTCGGCCAGGAACTCCTTCTCGCCCTGCAAGCTGGTGCTTGAGACTTTCTTAACAGCCAACGTTGTCCCACTCGGTAGCTGAACCCTGCAATGGTGGCACTTGATAAGGTGTCAGCTACATTCAGCAATGCAATCATGCCTGCATACATGTAGGAGTGACAGATATAAAGCCTTGCGGATGGTCAACGTAGCAATTGCTCATTACATCCTGTAACGCCACATTCACATAAGCTGTAAAACGAACAAGTGACAGGGGGTGCAGACATGCACTACCTGTACACAGTGCCGAAGCATCCTGAGCCTACAGCAAATGCCGGGCTGAAATTGGCAGTGGCGTCCACAATGTCTTGGTAGGTGAAAGTCTCCTGCAGCTTATGGAAGACAGCCAAGTGGCCGATCGCATTGCCTCTCTGGGAGGTCTTCTTGAGTGATGCTCTCGTGGAAGCGTGCTTATGCCTCTTGACAAGGCATAAGGTGAGCAGGAGGAATGCTGCAAGAAGCACTGCTCCACCAACTGAGCAGCCAATAATAACGCCAGTATTGTTGTCTGATTTAAAAGGAGCGTTTTGACAAGCATTGGGGTCAGAGGCTGAGCAGAGCTTGCTGTTGCCGCTGTATGCAGTTTTGTCAAGTAAAGCCGGGGGTCCACTGGAGGGAATTCTGCCGCTGAAGTCGTTGTATGATGCATTGAAATTGCTCAGAGATGAAAGTGCCCCATATGATACAGGTATGGACCCCGTGAATCTGTTGTAGGACAAGTCCAGGAGCTGAAGGAGCACGAGCTCACTGAGATCTTCAGGCAGGTGGCCGCTGGGACCATTGTGGCTGACATTCAAGTGGAGTAGGTTAATGAGGGACCAAAGCTCCTCTGGGAGGGGCCCTTGCAACTGTTGCATGGTCAATCGGCAACAGAAGATCAGCTTGGTCGTCTCATGAGCCAGTCTGCTGACATTCTCATAATTTTGTTAATAGCATTCTTTGACGCATGTTGCCCAGCACAGAGGACTCGAACCACTGGTCAAGGCAGCAAAGTGCTCCACAGACCTTGTTGTCGCTGAAGTCAAGAGCCTGGAGATTGGTCAACTGTCCAAGCTCCTTGGGGACTGTGCCTTGTAGAGAGTTCTGACGGAGGTGCAGCGAAGTCAACCCAGCCAGGGACCCCAGCTCGGTTGGGACGGCGCCATATAGATTGTTACCAGCCAAGTCAAGCACCTGCAGCTCAGTGTGGCTCTGCAGCTCGACAGGGATGGTTCCCTCGACTTGATTCTCAGAGAGGTAAAGGTGGGTCAGACTGTCCGGCAAACTTATGGAGAGCGTGCCGCCAAGCGCATTGCTGGAGAGGTCTAGGCGTTGAAGCGCCGAGCAGTTGCCAAAGGTCGGCGGTATGCTGCCCTGTAACTGATTGTTTGAGAAATTGTACAGCTGCATGCCCTTGAGGCGGCCCAATGTGGCTGGCAGCGAGCCATTCAGATCATTGCTGGACAAATCAATAAACTGCAACCTGGTAATAACAGGATACACAGCGCCGGCGCGGGGGTTGAAGAACTGCTCCTGCAGCGGTGTTGAGCGAAGCGAGCCCAGCTCCAAGGGCATAGACCCCGTCAGCCTGCTCTTAGAAGACACAATACTGAGTCAATGAGCAGTGACTGTGCATGTGCCGATTTGAAACATACAGTGATGATGAAATGAGACGATGGCAACATTGAGATGCTAGCGCGCATTGCTCCGTACTGATTGAAGCTGGCATTGAGCTGGAAGAGGGATGACAAGCTCCCAAGCGCAGGTGGTATGGACCCGTTGAACCAATTTTCTGATATTAGAAGGACCGTCAGGTTGGCCATGCGGCCAAGGGCGGGAGGTATACTGCCAGACAGCCGGTTGCTGTGCACCGACAGAATCTGCAGCAATGTCGCCTCTGCCAGCTCCGGCGGCAGCGGCCCATCGAGCCCGTTGTTCTGCAGCTCAATTGTAATCAGCCGCGGCAATGTGCCAAGCTCCCTGGGTATGGGTCCAGTCAACCTGCAAGGAGGTGTGGCAAGTGGAGTCAACAATAGTGCCCTGGCTATCATAAAAATATTCTGCAGCAAGTCCTACATAGCTTGTCAGTTTACGACATAATGTTACTAAATGATGTCAATACTTGCTCAGTACATCAGGCCAGTAGTCAACCGGCAACTGCAAGCAGTTCCGGAGCGCGTCACCTGAAGTCAAAGCCAAGACTGACAGTGGTTAACAGGGGGACTAGTCACCTGTTACCCTGCAGGTGGATGCTCTCGAGTCGCTTGCACTTTCCCAGCTCCCTGGGGACCTCGCCGCTCAGCTGGTTATCAGTGAGCAACAGAGTCTGGAGGAGGGGCGCGCGGCCCAGCGCCGATGGGATGCTGCCGTTGACTCTGGTGCGGCAGATGACAAAGTACGAGATGAGGGGGAGAGCGGCGAGCTCCAGGGGGATTGCCCCAGACAGCTGGTTGTCGGAGATGTGCATCGCGCCGAGCTTCGCCAGGCGGCCGAGCTGCGGCGGCAGCGGGCCGCTGAGCTTGTTGCGAGCGAGTGCCAGGACCTTGAGGCCGCTGCAATTGCCGAGCTCCGGCGGGATGGCGCCGCTCAGCGAATTGTCCCGCATCCGGATGACTTCCAGATTCTTCAGCTGGCCTATCTCCGGAGGTATCGGCCCCGTCAGGCCTGACCCATGGACAGACCCGACCTCGATGTCCAGGTACTTGAGCGCGACCGCGCCGCCGATCGCCGCCGGCAGCGACCCTGTGAGATTGCAGCCAGTGAGGTAGAGGAACTCGAGGTTCCGCAGGCCGCCGAGCGCCGCCGGCACGCCACCCGTGATGCCTGTGTTGCGGTTGATGTCCAGGACGCGGAGCGCACCGCAGGCGCCGAGCGACGGTGGAATAGTGCCAGTGAAGTTGTTGTTGCCGACCTTGAGCACGCGGAGCCGCGCCAGGCGCCCGAGCGCCGCCGGTATCGCGCCGACGAGCTGGTTGCGGGCGAGGTTGAGGACCTCGAGCTGCGACAGGTCGCCGATGGCCGGTGCCAGGGCGCCGCCAAGCTGGCAGTCGGGGAGCCTCAGCGTCGTCACGCCGGCCGGCCCGCTGCCGCCAGCGCCGGTGCTTGAGCACGTGACGCCTGCCCAGCCACAGGGCGTGGCATCAGTGGCGGCCCAGCCCGTGAGGTTGCCCAGCGGATCCGAGAGCGCCGCCTTGACGGCGAGAAGCGCGTTCTGCTCGGCCCTGCGCAGCGGCGCTGCCATAAGTCAGCAAGGCGTCGGCCTAGCAAGGCTCGCCTTGGAAGCCCACAGAAAAGAAGAGGTGCCAAGAAAGGAATCTTGCAATAGAAGATGCAAGAGAAACTGACTTCAGATGCAGGTGCTGGGACCGACCTAAGCGCTGGCGTGGCGGTGAAGGCCGGCGGCGGCGGCGGCGGAACTGCACGGGCAACCACAGACGGCTGCGAGGCACGTCATCGGCCGACTTGGGGCTGATATCAACACCATGGCTGGTCCATCGCCAGGCTGCTGTGCTCACCTGGGGGGCACCCAGGCGTGCCGACCAGTCCGATCGTCGACGCGTTGAAGCCGCACCGCGCAGTGAAGACGGCGATGGTCATCAGGCCGACGCCAAGGCCCGCCTTGGTCTGCCACCGCCGGCCGCCAGCAAGACTGACGCACGTCAGCGCGGGACAGACTTGTGGCATCACGGCGGCCGGGCACGAGAGCAAGCACGCGTACGTCGCCCTCTACGTCGGGGTTGCAGTGGCAGTCGCCGCGGAAGAAGTCGGCAAACGCCTCGCAGCACACGGGCTGGCTGGCATAGGCTGCCTGGTTGACAATTGGCTCCCCGCCGGTCGCCGCACAAAGGAGCAGCGGGCCGATGGTGCACTGCAGGCCGCCGTTTGCCAGGGATTGCGAGGTATGAGATGAGGCGGGGGGGGGAGGGGGGGGG